>CM060118.1:35432279-35464779 GCA_030522415.1 Channallabes apus
CAGGCCTAAGCAGGTGGTCTAGAGGTGGAAACGAAGCAGCAAACATAAGGGCAGCCCATTTTGTCAGACAGAAAGCAACAGGCAAATCAAAACCTAGTTACAAATCTGTACTGCAACCTGATCCTTTAGCTCAGCCTGGCTCTCATTACAGGTGTAAACACTAATTCACTTACTTCTCACCTGCTACTCAGCCTATTCTCCTGGTGAACCTGTTTCCACACCTTTTATTTAGCTCTGAACAGCTGCAGAACAATTTAAACTCAGTGAATGCACACTTTAAATGCTGTACACGTTAATGAATCTAGACTTTGGATGTCCTGTGAGCTGGATGAAAGCAGACTAATCACATGACCTTTTGTTGTATTTGTGTTTGTGCCTGTTTAGAATTCTTTATGTGTCCATATCTGGTCATATTTTAAATATATTCACCCTTATATCGTCCTGCATTATTAACAATCTGACATGATAAAGCAGTATACAGGCCTTCAATGAAGTTCAATATGGCATAATTTCAAGTAACTATTTGTTGATTTATACCCAGAGATTACATGATGACTAGTGAGATGAAGAGGAAGCGTCCTTCTCCAGTTCTCCATCACACTTGAAGCGTTGCCATGAAGTTCCCACTTTTACACCTTGAATATTTATACACACACATCAATGAGCTTGTACCTTGGCTGACATTAAACAGGGCTAATTTGTGGACTTCACCCCTGGCGTGCTCTCTCCTATTTCCGCTGTGTTTTGCAGGACAAAGCCGTCCTGTGACAATGACCAGGGACATGATTTGTGTAGCCATTTCTATATACAGTATAAATGGCCTGTAGGTTTGGTTATGCAAGCGTGACATTTATTTCCTAAAGTCTTCCTGTTTAATAGTCATGTACCTGCACCTGCATGTCATAACAGATGGATCACACCGACAACATATCATTTTCACAATAAGAAAAGGCTAAAAAATACTACAAAGAATAAACAGGTCAGAATTCAGAGACTGACTCCAGTCTGAGGGGGACTGTTTGTGCAAGTCCGTGCCTGAACTTGCAATTCCGACGAGTTATGAATGGATCACTGCAGGCTATGAAGAAACCATTGAGGAGGAGCCGATATCCTTTATCTTTTGAAAGCCATTCTCTAATATTTTCCACCATTGCGATGAACAAATGAACAATCCATTCATTTGGCTGAATAAAGAGCTGTAGAGAGAAGCTGTAAAGGTGACCTTTTTTGACAGCTTCATTTGCAGACATGCAACCAAAGAACAGCATTACGATTGTGGTTTGGGATCCTTCCCATATATCACTCTTATCTTAGGAAATTATCTAGGAATGATTATGGAAGCATACCTTTTCCTTGCAAAGTCAGTCTGATTTATTATTTTTTTTAAGCAAAATGTATGAAAAGCGACCCACATGAGTTGTATTTTCGTTGTAGGGGAGCCATTGCGCATCAAAATGGTTGAAAAACAGTCTGCTCAGGGTGGTACTGTATCCAAGGCCAATTATCAAGAGAGTTTGTCAGTGTCATACCTGGACTAGTATCTCCAAAATGAAAAAATATACCTGGTTCTTTGTATATGCATGTCACTTGTTGTTATAATACAGACACACACAAAAGTGGCGCTTAGAAAATACAAGAAAAGAGGATTCTGAAAGAGTGTATTAAATCACTGCACTTAAACAAGTCAATTGTCTAATGAATGAGTAATTTGTGTATTCCAGCACACGTGTACATGTCACACCCAGTGTTTCTGGGAAAAGCTCTGGATCCAGGACCGTGATCAGGATAAGTGTATTACTGAAAGCAATTGAGAAAAACAAGTATGTGGTTATGTTTTAATTTGTTAATAAATACAGCATGTTTTAATCTTTTTAGGAGGATGTTATTCCCAAAACTGACTTGCAGTACTGGAACAACAAGACTAAATTAACCAAGGGAACTGATGGGGGAATGAGGCAGCGAAAAACAAAACAGCAAATTACAACTGTACGGTAAACCCCAACATAAAACAACATGTTCACGCAGACAAACAGGAAACACATGCCTGCAATAACAATCAAACTAAAAGAGTCTAAACTAAAATACAACAATAATGTTGTTTATTTTACCGGTGGCTATACAGTAGGAGATATTTCGCAATCTATTGATGTGCTATAGTTTCCCTCGATTTAAACTTCCCCTCTAAACTCCAAGTCCTCCAGACTAATGTACAACCATCACACACTACCAGTGGCTTTTTTCCGCCTGCCTGTGTTCTTGCTGGATTTAAATCAGAAAATACTTTCTATTGCATAAATCCTCATTTCCATTGCAAGTACAGGATATTTTGCATTTACATTATAGACTGCATTTTATTTGTTTCTGTTAATGTTTACTAAATGTACATCAAATCAAATTTTACGTAAAAATGTCTGGGTCAGATTTTATGAACAACAAAAAAAAATCATAAAATGACCATCATTCCATCTACATGTGATCATTGAATCAAACAAATACCAATATCAAATAAATAATAAACTAGATGGTTCTAGTGTAGCTACAAAGGTCTGCTGAAACTTCCTTTACTTAAAGAATAAAGTGTTCAAGCTGCAGAACATCAACTAAATTTGCCGCTTTAATCAGGTCCACATTTGCAGTTAGCTTGGATTAAGAGTGACGTGAATAAATTTGAAAGGTTAGCTCTTAGTGCAGAGACCTAGATGACTCAGACAGACTGATTAAGGTAGGAGAGTAAGGGATGTCCCGTCATTTGTCATAAGGGGGGGAAACTCGAGCTCCTCTGCAGCACACATGGGTTGGAGAGTTATCATCACTCGCTGAAAAATGGGCACGAGTGCCGCTGGCTGAGACGGGAGAAATATGATATCTTCATACATCTCATTTATCTGTCGTCTGGCCTCTTGTGCTTGTCTTGTGAGGAGTTTTTCCCTCTGTCAATCTTTTTAATACTGTGTTTTAATATGACTTTAATTTTAGATTATAATTTCTTTGGAGTTGAAGTTTGTTGACCACAAAATCAGAAAGAGCTTTAACGCTACCTGATAAGCTCCTGGGACTGCAGGTCCAGACTTACACTCGCAACTTTCCAGCTTCATTATATTTAGTGAATAATTGATAAAAGTTTGGTGAATAACTGCTTTTGATACTTTGTGAATAATAATGCAAAGGTTTAAGTGGGTTAAATGCTTTTTCGTTTTTAGCATTTGAGTTTACTTGCGCCAATCTCAGACTTTTCATGTTACAGTACCATACATTACTTTTGGCAAGTCCTTTAGTGAATCCACTGTGCTGACATCAGACACCATTTTAAAACTATATTTTAAATATTGTAGAATTAATTCCCTATAGCAAAATCAACAGTCAGTGTACATAAAGTTGACTGTTTATTTAAACAGTGTGGAAAATTTCAGAGATCAATTGAATGACTTTTAGAAGTTTCTAGCTGGACTTACTGTTGCCAAATAAGGGTTAACAAGCTGTGCACATGTGGTTTTATTTAAGCATCTACATATAGAGACAGTGTCGAACTGCACTTGATACCGTGGGAAACTCAAAGCAATTTAAGTGAGACCCCCGAATAAAAAAAAAAGGTCTAGTTCTTTTTATAAACAAATTCCAAACAAACTTTCAAACAAACTGTATGTGGATATGAAATTCTTGAGATCATACAGATAATATGCCCTGTCCAGGGTGTACCCCGCCTAGTGCCCGAAGTCTCCTGGGATAGGCTCCAGGTCCCCCGCGACCCTGAACACAGGATTAAGCGGTATAGAAGATGAATGAATGAAGGATACAGATAATATGCTATACAATTCAAAAGGGGCCAAAATAACTGCCAGGGCTGAACAAACTTTTTTTTGAGCAAAAACCCAAGACAACTACAAAGAACGTGGTAAATGAGTTGGAGGCATCAGGTGCCGTACTGTGTACTGTACATCCACCACGTAGAGACCTGAACGACGATCAGCATTAAAATCATGACTGAGTGAATGACATTGATCACCAACTACAGTATATATCACTAAACTGGTGACAGGATCATGGGCACCCAAGGCTCATCCATGCCAGTCCGTGAGATAACCCATAAGAAAGATAACCCATCCAGTCTGATCCCAAACAAAAGCCAATGCTGCACAAATTGCCAATGCAGACTATGATAGAAAGGCACCAGAACCCTCATGCAGCATTACAGCGGACAAAGAGTTCAAGATTGTGGACACTTCAAATTCCAAAGAATCTCAATCACACTCTGATTCTGAGAAGGTAGAAAAGTCAGATAGGTGATCCACCATCAGAAGGTCTACTATGTTTGAAGAGAAAACTGTTTAATCTGATTAATCTGTTTTTAAATTTAAGTTTAAGTTTTTCTGTTGTAATCTGAGTTTAATCTGAAGGACGTATGTAGTAGCATGTAGCATGGAGGTGGTAGCACTGTATTGTACGAGTGGTTTTTCTATACAGCACTTACTGCACAATGTGGAAGTATTGGAATGGCCATCACTTCATTAAACTTAATCCCATAGGAAATATTTGGACTGAACTGAAGAAGTGTGTATGAGCAAGGAGCCCCTGAACCCCGACTGAGTTATACCAGTTCTGGTGGAAAGAATAAGTAAAGAAATTTTTAAAAAGGCAATGTACTGTATTTTGAGAACCTCGTCGACACCTAAAAGACATTTGATTCTAGTTCAAGTAAATAAATGCCAATGCCAAGTGTGTGTGAGGTTTGGACCTGCTAAAGTACATATAAGCTGAAATAAAACCGTCTCTTAGCTATTATTATTTTGAAATGACCTCGTACGGAAATAAAGTAGATACACTTTTTGACTTATCAGGGGGAAAATATGCACGAAAAAATATGCATGGACAGAATTTCATTTGTGATAGGTGTGTGTTAGTGAGCACTCTGACGGAGAAGATATCAGCATTAGAGGAGCGCATCCAGACTTTAGAGAGAGTTAGACAGTGTGAGAGCAGCGTTATTCCTGTAGCGGACAGTCTGGGTGCCACAGGCGGAGATAATCAGCCCCCGACTCCGGCATTAGAGCCCTCACAGCGGGGCGAGTGGGTGACGACTCGGCGGCATACTCGTTCAGCCAAAGCTAACGCTAAGGCTAGCCCACCGGAGCACACCTCCTCTGCGCCTCACGTGTCCAACAGGTTTGCTCTCCTCAGTGCTGCACCCGCTGAGAAACCTGAAAGAGCTCTGGTTATAGGAGACTCTATACTGAGACACGTGACATTAGCTAGACCTTTAGGGGCGCCAGCGGCAGTGGTTAGGTGTATCCCGGGAGCCAGAGCACCGGACATAGCAGGTAATCTTAGGGCTCTAGGACAGCACAGGTTCTCTAAGATAGTGGTACATGCTGGAGCTAATGATATACGCCTTCGTCAGTCAGAGGTTAGTAAGAATAACTTTACAGAGGTGTTTAAATTAGCGAAGGCGATGTCCGATGAAGTAATATGCTCTGGTCCCATCCCAATGAGACGTGGCGACATAGCTTACAGCAGGTTATGGTCGCTGAACCGCTGGATGTCCAGGTGGTGCTCCAAAAATAATGTGGGCTACATAGACAATTGGAAGACCTTTGAGGGCAAAGCTGGCCTGTTAGGGCGGGACGGTGTCCATCCCACTCGGGAAGGTGCTGCTCTCATTTCCTGTAGTATAGCTCATAGTCTCAGTAGAGGTCTAGTTAATCGGTGACAATCCAGAGCCCAGGCCAGGGAGCAGACAGACAGGTTAAACCAACCGTCTGCTAGCTGCATAGAGTCGTCACTCAGGGTTCACCTTATTGAGACTGTGTCTGTTCCCCGATCTAAGCAAAAATGTAGAAAGACCCAGAAAGTCTGTTTCAATAATCTAATTAACATAAAGTCCACAAACTCCGATCATACTGAATGCGCAGCCGGCACCTCTGATCTGAAGCTAGGATTGTTAAATATTAGATCTCTCACATCAAAAGCAGTTATTGTTAATGAAATTATCACAGATCAGGCGTTTGATATACTCTGTTTAACTGAAACATGGGTTAAACAGGACGAGTATGTAGCTCTAAATGAAGCTAGTCCTCCTGGATACAGCTACATACACCAGCCTCGGTTAACTGGTAGAGGAGGAGGCGTCGCAGTTATTCATAATGATAATCTGTCTATCGTACAAAAACACAGACACAAATTTAACTCATTTGAAATTCTCTATAGTAACATAAGTGTATTTAAGTATATTAAATCAGCTCAGTCGATTCCACTAATTATAATTTACAGACCTCCAGGGCTGTATTCTGAATTTCTTAGTGAATTTGCAGATTTCATCTCAGACCTGGTCATTTCTGTAGACAAAGTGTTAATTGCTGGAGATTTTAACATTCATTTTGAGAATCCAGAAGACCCTCTGAGAACAGCATTTATATCCATACTGGACTCCGTAGGTGTAAATCAGTGTGTAGTAGGACCCACTCATAAAGCAGGTCACACTTTAGATTTAGTAATATTCTTCGGATTAACTATAAGAAATGTGTTCACAATTCCACTGTCTGAAATTATCTCAGATCACTATCTTGTCTCCATTCAAGTGTCTCACAGTGATAATGTACGCACAGTACCGCGCTACCGTATTAAACGTACATTCACATCAACTACCACACAGAGTTTTATCAGTAATCTCCCAGAGTTACCAACTTCGATTAGGCCACCGTCTGACCCCACAGAACTTGATCAGGCGACTGAATATTTAGAGTCGACATTTCGTTGTACCTTAGATAATGTAGCTCCAGCTAAAAGAAAAATTATTAGAGATAAGAAACTCGCTCCCTGGTATAACGATCACACGCGCACTTTAAAACAGACTGCTCGGAAATTAGAGCGTAAATGGCGTCAAACTAAATTGTTGGTATTTCAAATAGCATGGAAAGAGAGCATCCTGAACTATAGGAAAGCTCTTAGTGTAGCTAGATCAACGTATCTCTCCACTCTTATAGACGAAAATAAAAATAATCCTAGATTTTTATTTAATACCGTAGCCAAATTAACCAGAAATAAGACCACTACAGAAATCTCCACAACAACATCATGCAATAGTGAGGACTTCATGAACTTTTTTAATAATAAAATTGTAAATATCAGGCATAAAATTGAGGCTTTGAAACCAAACAATGTAATTGATACTGATGTTAACCTAGCCATGTCAGATTCAAACCTAGAATACTTTACTCCTCTTGAAGAGAATGAACTAATCTCACTCATCTCTTCTGCAAATTCATCAACCTGTATATTAGATCCTATACCGACACATTTTCTTAAACAGATAGCACCAGTAATAACAGAACCGATGTTGAGAATAATTAATTCCTCACTCAGCATTGGTTATGTTCCAAAATCTTTTAAAGTAGCAGTTATTAAACCAATAATTAAGAAACCTGACCTCGACCCCTGTCAGCTGTCCAATTACAGGCCAATATCAAACCTCCCCTTTATCTCTAAGATTCTGGAAAAGATAGTAGCGGAGCAGCTATGCTCATATCTACATAGAAATGGCATACATGAACTGTATCAGTCAGGATTTAGGCCTCATCACAGCACAGAAACAGCACTCGTTAAAGTAGTAAATGACCTCCTATTGGCCTCTGATCAGGGTTGTGTAACTATGCTTGTATTACTCGACCTCAGTGCAGCTTTTGACACTATTGATCATGCTATTCTTCTTCACAGATTAGAAAATTTAGTAGGAATTAAGGGTACAACCCTCTCCTGGCTCAGATCCTATTTGACCGATCGTTATCAGTATGTAGACTTAAATGGTGATTATTCTGCATGTTCTCTAGTGGAGTTTGACGTTCCGCAGGGTTCAGTTTTAGGCCCACTGCTTTTTTCCCTTTACATGCTTCCTCTGGGCAACATAATCCGTAAGCATGGTATTAGTTTTCATTGTTATGCTGACGACACACAGTTATATGTCTCAACAAAACCTGATGAGAAAAACCATCTTACTAAAGTTGAGCAATGTGTTCAGGACATAAGAAATTGGATGCTAATTAACTTCCTTCTGCTTAATCCGGATAAGACAGAAGTTCTAGTCATAGGACCGCATACAGCTAGAAGTAAAATCTTAGATCACACCGTAACTTTAGATGGCCTTTCTGTTCCGTCAAGTGCAACAGTAAAAGACCTCGGCGTGATTATAGATTCCAGCCTTTCATTTGAAGCTCATGTAGATAATATCACCAGGATAGCATTCTTTCACCTTAGAAATATCGCCAAAATAAGAAATATATTGTCGCTAAATGATGCAGAAAAACTAGTTCATGCTTTTATCACTTCTAGGTTGGACTATTGTAATGCCTTACTGTCTGGTTGTTCAGTTAGGTGCATAAACAAGCTTCAGCTAGTCCAAAATGCAGCAGCGAGAGTCCTCACTAGAACCAGAAGATATGAGCACATCACCCCTATCCTATCTTCACTGCATTGGCTCCCTGTGAAATTTCGCATTGATTTTAAAATACTACTCTTGACATATAAGGCATTAAATGGTCTCGCGCCGCAGTATCTGAGCGAACTGCTAGTGTCTTACGATCCGCCACGCCTACTTCGGTCAAAGGATGCAGGCTGCTTATCAGTACCGCGTATTATGAAAACTACAGCTGGGGGCAGAGCTTTTTCTTACAAAGCCCCAAAATTATGGAATAGTCTTCCAAATAGTGTTCGGGACTCAGACACAGTCTCAGTGTTTAAGTCTAGGCTAAAAACCTATTTATTTAGCCAAGCATTTTTATAAATAGATTTGCCATAAGGTAAAGGAGCAGATCTGGGGGACTCATGGACGTAGAGTATTATGGTGAACTGGTATGTTTTAGATGCTGTCTTCCTCAGTCTCATTTGATCACTCAGGTTTGTTGACGGTGAGGTGATTGTTTGCTTTACATCTCAGGGAGCCCTCATGTTTGTGTTTCCTTCTGGCTCTCCCTTTTAGTTATGCTGTCATAGTTAGTCCTGCCGGAGTCCCTGCTTGCACTCTACAGTAAATATACATTCACATTAGACATTGTGACTGTGACCATACCTAATTGCAATCTCTCCTCCTCTTCTCTTCCTCCCCCTCTTTCTCTTTCCTCTCTCCCCCTGTCTCCCCCTTTCACTCTTTCTCTCTCTCTCTCTGTCGAGCTACACATGTGGTTCCTGAGCTGCCAGTGATCCAGACTCCCTCTGCCCTCCGGACCTGTCTGATCCATCCTGGTGCCCGGTTTCTGTTTGGAGGTCTCGTCGCATGGATGCCCCGTGTGTCTCTTTAGGATGCGTCTGGTGTCTGGGGATGATTCTCTATACTTAGAAGATGGTTCTGGCCTCGACTGGTGTTGTCAGCTGTTTCTCTGAGGACTTGACAATTCGATAGTTCAGGACTGGAACTTTCTACAAGTCTATCTGAGTCTCGAATAACTACTGGACTCCATTTTACATCAAGTATTATAACATCAATTAACATCAACTATTATAGCTGAACCTAACACTTAACACTGTATAAATGCAGATCATTTCCTGCTATCTGTTTCACCCAGATGAGGATGGGTTCCCTGTCGAGTCTGGTTCCTCTCAAGGTTTCTTCCTATTACCGTCTCAGGGAGTTTTTCCTTGCCACTGTCGCCCTCGGGCTTGCTCGCCAGGGAATATCTGAACATTTTGATTCATACACATTCACATTCCATACAAACTTAAATAATTCTTTTGATTGTGTAAAGCTGTTTTGAGACAATGTCAATTGTTAAAAGCGCTATACAAATAAAACTGAATTGAATTGAATTGAATTTCACCTCAAGTAAAATGTATAAGATGAATAAAAATCAATAATGATACATATTTGTTAGAATTTGCATGTTTATAGAAGTGATTGAATAGAATTAAACATGCTGAAAACATGTGTGCAAACTATTATATGTAATATATATAAATAAAGACATAATATTAATGTAAAAGCTACAGAACATGAGGATGGAATATTTGTATGTGTTGTAAATTCTAGCACCAGGCTTTTCTAAGGTTCAATAGAGACCTTTAAATCAGATGATGATGATGGTTGCTACTGTATGATATCTAAAGTCAAGCAAGTATAACTAGTCTGGTTTACTTACAGTAGCTACCTAATGGCTTAGCCTTTTTTTTGACAGTTTATAAATAAATGAATAAACAAATGGGCAAATAAATAAACAGGTGTTGGCTCCCATAATTTACTGATCATTAACATCCTGTTGTTTAGAAGCATTCATAAGTAAACATACCTGATAAATTAAATGTGCTCTGTCCCTACTCATTGTCAATTATATTGGTTGTCATCACAAAATCATAGACTTGGAACTTGGAGGCCGTACTTTTCCCTTGTGTAATAGAAGCCATGCGCTTTTGATACCCTGTAGGTCAGCCCATAAACTTGGACAGAGCAGGTACAGCCATCCAGGAAAACTGCCAAACTGCGGACACCTTGGGCCTCTTTTATCAGCATTGCATACAATTAATTTAGGCACAAAATTAAGAATCCTTGCACACATCAGTAGAATATTAATAAGTAAAATAAAGCTTAATATATACACATTTTAATTACAAAGTATTGCTAATTAATTAAGGCGGCGCGGTGGTGTAGTGGTTAGCACTGTCGCCTTGCACCTCCAGGGTCTGGGTTCGATTCCCCGGCCAGGCTCGATTCCCGTCTCTGTGTGCATGGAGTTTGCATGTTCTCCCCGTGCTTGGTGGGTTTCCTCCGGGTACTCCGGTTTCCTCCCACAGTCCAAAGATATGCAGGTTAGGCTAATTGGCGTTCCCAAATTGCCCGTAGTGTGTGATTGGGTGTGTGAGTGTGTGTATGTGTGTGTGCCCTGCGATGGATTGGCACCCTGTCCAGGGTGTACCCCGCCTAGTGCCCGAAGTCTCCTGGGATAGGCTCCAGGTCCCCCGCGACCCTGAACACAGGATTAAGCGGTATAGAAAATGAATAATTAATTACATTTAGACAAATACACACAATTAATCATTTGAAGAGTACATGCAGGTTTACAGCAATTAATCAATTAAGATTAAGTTATAAATTTAAGTTATAAACATACTTTAATTGTTTTGCAAATTGAGTCTATAAACCATTCAAGCACATAGACTTCCTGCTCTGCATTCATGCTCTGGATAAATATAACAGTCATGCTCAAAGAGGGACTGAAAATATACTTATATCCCTAATCTGTCTCTGAAAATGTCAACATGAATATGGTGAATGGGCTGGACATGAACAAGCGCTGCATTTGTGGTCCGCATTTCTTCCTCTGTCTCAGGTTCCAACTGCCAAAAGAAGTGTATTAGTTCTCAGTTTGGGAGTGTTTACACCTATCTGCTGATAAACCACTCAATTTACAGCTAAAGCGCTGATCTGGTCCTTAAAAAATGTTATCTTCAAATGATATAACATACAACATCCTCTACCAAAGCAAGATAACTTGCATTCTTTAAAGCACACTGTTAATATCTTACAGGATTTCAGCCTTAACACAAACGTCTTTGCTTTGAACAGTAATTACATTAGTCAAAAAGATGTAATGGATTTTATAGTTAATTTAATTTATTAATGCTCCAGACTCGCTGTGCTTCGTAAAGGTTTACTTATTTTTCTCTAGATGATTTATTTTCCTCTGCTTGGTAGTTTACACCATGCATTAATATATGTGCATAATTGTGCACACAGATATTAACACAAGCATTGTTTTGATAAATCCTACATTCCATGTTAAAACAATTACTCACATATTTGAATTTATGCAACATTGATAACTTTGATATTGTCCTATAATAATGTCTGATTATCCCTAAAACTGGAATTTAAGGCAGCAATAAAGAGCAATGTGTATATTTTTATATAATTCTTGCCCATTAGTGTTGCACAATTCAAAACATCAAGTATTTCTATTTGACTAAAAGTAAAGACATCTTCTGTTAAATTCAACAAAGTCCTTAAAATTTATAAACAAGAACATAAATAAAGTGGCTGTTTAAAGCACTAGATTACTTTCCGGAACGTTTGAGTAAGCACTGAAAATGTCATTGACATTCTGAGTTCAGATTGATCACGTAGCTGCAAAGGGTTATTGCATCATAAAAAAGTCAATCAGGATCAATATGCAAGTAAAATATCCCCCAATGAATGACCTCATTTCAAAGAAAACCTCAAAGTAAAATGATTAGAATAAAAAGTTATGAAAGAATACAAGAACAATATTTAAATCAATAATATTTTACACACATACTGTAGATCAGTGATGGGAGATAATTTTAGTGTCTGTAGCACATAGACTTCCTGCTCTGGATAAATATAACAGTCATGCTCAAAGAGGGACTGAAAATATACTTATATCCCTAATTTGTCTTGGAAAATGTCAACATGAATATGGTGAATGGGCTGGACATAAACAAGCGCTGCATTTGTGGTCCGCATTTCTTCCTCTGTCTCAAATGCTATGATCATCAAAATGATTTTAAAATTTTATACTGTCTATTGAGCAGCTTCCAACATTACATCTTTGTTTTTGGGTAGCACTAATATGTGTGGACTGGAAATGCATTTTTTTTCAATAATCTTGTGAGAGTTTGTGTAATTCAATTCAATTCAGTTCAGTTCTTGGTTATTGTCCCAAAGTAGCTTCACACAGTCAAAAGAAAATTATGGAAATTTGTAAGAAAATGTGTATGACTCAAAATAATCAGATAGTCCCTGATGAGCAAGCAGAAGATGACAGTGACAAGGAAAAACTCCCTGAGATGACAATAGAAGTAACTTTGAAAGGAACCAGACCCAACAGGGAACCCATCCTCGTTCGAGTGAACGGACAGCAGGAATTGTTTTGCAGTCATGGTTGCAGTGTTAGGCGGCTGGAAGTTCATGCTGGAAGTCTTTATTTATTATGGAGTCCAGCTCGTTATTGGAGGCTCAGTTACAAAACTGTAGTGAATTCCAGTCCTGAACTATTGAGCGACTCAGAGAACAACTGTTTGCATCAGATGAGGCGGCCAGCAGTGAAACTGTCCCACGTCACCACACGCATCCCAAGGACACACTTGACATCCATGTGAAGACATCTCCAACCAGAAGCAGAACACCAGAACAGAGTCAGACAGGTTCAGAGGGCAGAGGGCACTGGCTCACAGATCACTGGCAGCTCAGGAGCAACATGTCTAACTCGACAGAGCGAGAGACAGGGAGGAAGAGATTAGATGAGATGAGATGAGATGAGAGATAAGTAGATACGAGATAAGTAATGGGTGTGGCGAGTGGCGCAGTGGTAAAGCGCTCGCCCTATCATCCGGAGGTCGCTGGTTCGATCCCTGGGTGATGCTGTAACCTCTCACAGCCGGAGGTCTAGAGAGAGCTGATTGGCCGAGCAGAGGGGAGGGAAGAGAGGTACATAATGCTCCCACATTAATACGGCTCTACATTCAGGGGTCGTCTGTGAGCTCTTGTAAGTGGAGGGAGCGGATGGCGCTGATCTCCGATTGTCTTACTCCGCCCCCAACGGTGCGTGAGCGAGCAATTCGGAAAGATGGTCGGTGACATCACGTGATAGTCTCGACTGAATGGTGGTAGAAGCTTAATGTGGGAGCCCCATAGTGACTGGGAGGAATTGGACACTACTAAATTAGGGAGAAACATCAGGGAAAAAATCCAAAAGAATAGTAAAATAAAAAAAGTAATGGGTGTAAGAGTTCTAAGACAGTGAGCCGAGGTTGCACAACAGAAATGCTGTAATCATCAACGACTAAAAAGCACTGAGCGCCCAGTATGTTTGAGCACCAAGTCAAGATTTAAAGCAAAGCCAAAAGCAAAGCTATCAAAATCTGCTTCCAAATGAATCTGGCTGTCTAGAGTCTTCATGTGAAATCATTTATTGTACCTTGTAGTTTTTACCCCTGTTAGTGTTATGGAGTAAGATAATATCTCCTCATTCTGTTTTTTATTGTGAATCATTGACCATGGCAGACGTGAGAATAGTGTATGCACATAAGAATTTGTATATGTTATATTCTACTGTATGTGTGATCATAGAGTGTGTGGTGTTCACACTCTTTTCATTCTGGAAATTTATATGTCTAAGCAACTCCAAGTTTTTACATGTCGTGGAATGTGTTTAGATCAGCCCGGGACTTTCCAGTTTCAGTCTGTGTTCTCTTGGAATATTGGCAACTTTTTCTTGCACTTTCTCCCACGAACTAATGCACAGAACCTGAGGCCCTGAACTGCAGGGGTTCATCACTGCTGCACTGTCCAGGGTGTAACTCGGCAGAGAACACATCGTCCATGCTCTCTCAGTGGGAGGGATGGCTATAACTGCACGCTCACATCAGTCAGAGGAAAAGAACCCAATCATGTGCATCTAAGAGCAGCAGTTTGAAAACATGCAGTTTGACGGGAGTCATGTGTCTTGGAGGAAGCATGTGATAGTCATCACCGTCCCTGGTTGGTAGATGTCACCTTGATGACAGAATGCCATGAACGAGAGATGGGTGGGAATTGGCTGTGATTAAATTAAGAAAAAAGAGGGCTCCTTCAATGCCCTCATAATAATAATAATAATAATAATAATAATAATAATAATAATAACAGCACAGTGGTGCAGTGGTTAGCACTGTCATCATGCACCTCCAAGGTCCAGGTTTGATTCCCACCTTGGGGTCTGTGTGCATGGAGATTCCTCCGGGTACTCCAGTTTCCTAACACAGTAAAAGGACATGCAGATTAGACTAATTGGTGATCCCAAATTGCCCGTAGTGTGCAGTTGCGTGTCTAATCATTTTGATTAATACACATTTTTCACATTTCATACTATTTTCCATAATTTTCTTTTGATTGGAGGTCTTACCACAGTCATAAAATGGGAATAAATACAATGGTAACCAACACTGGCCTACACGGTCCCTAGTTGGACTTCAGAGGTTTCTAGGGGGATGGAATAAGAAGAAGAAGAAGAAGAAGAAGAAGAAGAATATTTTTAAAGCATTTAAAGTTTTATGAAATCTGAATTGTTACAACACAACTTTGTTAAAAGGTTGTTTGCGTTGTATAGTTACTGTAAAACTCACTTTATAAACCCTACTTTAGCGTTAGAACCATAAGTGTTCCATAGACAAACTAAAGAATCTATAACTGAAGAAGACTTCTGTTTTTACTTTTTAAAGAGTGACGTTGGTTCCCTGAGTCAGTATTGCAAAATGATTAGGTTATACTAGAGTAGATGAATATTGCATGTTGTATATTCTTTAGATAATATAAATTCTGAAATGTGTACATTTGTAAACACAAATGTGTATATTAGCAAAACTCTTGAGAGAAACCAGGCTCAAAAGAGAACCCACCCTCTCCTGGATGACACCGGATAGCGGGATTATGCATCATTACAGTATAGAGTCATATAGCGCAAAAGCAAACAAAACTAAACATGTTGAAAAGAAACAGAGTGCTCTGTGCCTGAACTAGCTCATGAATTCATGTGCCTTCTTGCTGGCTAAGTAAATGCAACAACTTAGATTTTCACATCATGCCTGGACATGGTCTCATCCTGCACCACCCTCAATCCTAACCCCCTGGCGATGCGCAACGTCTCCCACCGCCGTCTGTCCCAGCACGTCTGAATCTGTGCCACAAAGAAGTGTTACCAGAAATGTAAACACTCCCAGCGATGCTTAAGCGCCTCAAATAACATCTTCACAAAAACTCGTTATTCTTAATTTAGCAGAGACAAGCACTTGGTAGGGACATTGTTCTGTGGATTAGGAACAATGTGACACGGCCGTCAAACCCTAATCACAGTTATGTGCCTCGACAGAGCCAGAACCCACACAAAGTTCTGTGTTAGGGGTTGGGTGAAGAAACACGGCGGAGGCGTACAGGGTTATTCCGGTGTTATAAGAGGAGGGTGTGGAAAGGTATTCATGGCAGGTGTGGGATTCTAACACTAGTCTTTCTTACTGTCAGATTTGCCCTGCAGGCTAAGAGCATGTTTGTCACATAAACCCTCACTTGGTGTTTCTGCACTAATCTGGTAATGGAAAGACACAGCAGATGGGTTTGCGTACCACCAACAAACAACATTTATGACTTTTATTCAGTTCGGCAAAAAAAAAAAAAAAAGATCTTTGATACCCAAGGTTGTCTATAACAAAAACAAGTTTCATTTGAAAACAGCTTTAACCTTATTAGAAGCTTTAAACTACCAATATTTCCAAATTTTGTGTTAAGTATGACATATGGCCAGCAGGGAGTGGTATAAATGTGCTCAGTGGGTTTTTGGAGAATTTTTAAGCCAAGAAAATGACATGTACTGTATGTAGCAGTAATGAATTACAAACATTAAACATTAAACATTAAACATTAATACATTCTGTAATATTAACTATTAATAAAGTCACTCACTCATCGTCTATACCACTTTATCCTGTTTACTCGGTCGCGGGGAGGGGGGGGGGTAGAGCCTATCCATCACAACCCACCAGGCACGGGGAAAACATGCAAACTCCATGCACACAGACAGGGGAATTGAACCCAGATCCTGCAGGTGCAAAACGACAGTGCTAACCACTACACCACTGTGCCACATATTAAGAAATTTTATACTGTATCATAATACAACCTACACATTACTGATACAAGTTTGCTAATTTAAATGACCACAAGTGCAGACTGATATCATTTATAACAGAACTGTGAAATAGTGTTTGCAAGTGGAGTCAGACAGAAACAGAAGTTTAAAATGTGTTGTTCAGTTCTGAAGAAGTTATAACCAGCTGAATGTTGATTCTGGTGTGTGTGTGTGTGTGTGTGTGTGTGTGTGTGTGTGTGTGTGTGTGTGTGTGTGTGTGTGTGTTTGTTTTCATCTGTAGAAAACAAAATAGAAAATGTTCTTACACATAATTTCCTTAAATTTAAATTCCTAAAATGTGAGATTGGTTGAACATCAGGGGAAATAAGTATTTTGTTTTTGTCAGTTATTTATTTCCAGTATATAATGAACTGTATATTTAACAGAAGTTTGATGTTACCCAGATCTAACAGTCCCAAAACTACTAGGTGTTTTCTGTGTTATACAAAATTCTTACTTTTTTAATAAACAGTGTATTGAAACCCCAGTATGTAAAAGGCCTCATCTCTGAGGACCTCTCACAAAATAATTGCAGAAGTTAATTGAATTTTATGTGAAGGATATACAAAAGAGCTACAAAACCTTAACTGCAATCACAAATGTGTAACATAGTGGAGTTTCTACAGCTAGTAACACAACCTTCAGAAAGTGCGGTTTCTTCACAGCGACTCGTAAGATAGAAACTTTTCCCACATTTAGCAAATCCAAACTCTGGCTCCAGCGATGTTGCGCTCCATGTGTGTGGCATGTTTCCTCAGTCTTAACTGTTGAACTTGTACTGTTTACATGCTAATGCAGAAGTGCGCAAGACAATAGCAATCTTACTCGCCAAATATTTCAAAACAGATTGTTCATTTATTATAGAGCAGGAAACACAAAGTACTCAGTACCGAGTGCATGTTAATCCTCAAAAGTCAAAAACAATTATGTACTCTTAGACTTTCTCAAGCGTGGTCTGGGTCAAGCGTGGTCTAGTTTGTAAAGAGCTATTTCCACTGATTTTGGAACACTGAATGGAAATCCTTCTGATACAGCATTCATCGTAGAACATTTGTATGTTTCCCACCAAGTGACAAACAGCGCATGAAGGAAATGTGCGGAGAGTTTGTTTTGTGATGAGTCTTTAGTGACATCACAACATGCTGTTTAAAACTGACAGAAGCTTACTGTAAGAAAGCACTACTTAACTGCAAACGGAGAAGTTTCCAAAAGTTTTGCCAATGTAAATATGATCACGCAGCACCGAAGCTTGTAAAAGCTGATCTCATGCTGTAGCTGTGCATCGCTGTAACTTTAAGACTTAAGACACATTTTATCTGTCTGAACTTCATTTCTCATAGTTATTCACCACATCCACAAATAAACGAAATTTGACAACTAATGACGGAAAGACGCTGTTGAAATCAATTTGATAATTAGAACCCGACGGTCTAATCCACAGCTTGACCTCCTGACACCCTCTGGACCCTCATTCCCCAGACTATAGCTCATCCCAACTTGTTTGTTTTCTCACCTGCACCTTTGATCCAGACACAGCCCACCCCTCCTGCTCTTAATGCCACTTGCATTTTCATCTTTCCTTCATTTTTTTTGTTCTTTTTGTCATGTTGTCTGTGAAACATGTGCCTGGGGCTATTCAATAACAAGTACTTATAATGGGAGCAAAGTCAGCTTCTGGGTAGCTGCTTAACTACTAATTACTGAATACTGTTTTTTGGACAGGAAAAAAAAAAGTTTAAGGGAGCTTGAATTTGGATCTTATTATTTGTCTTGGTTTCAACTTTATTTTGCTCAGCAGTGAGTCACTTCTCTGGCTTTCTGCTTTGCTTTGCTCCAGTTGCAGTTCAACTCAGTTTGATTAGTGACAACATTTGGATAAATTATTCAATTATCATCTATCAGAAATGATAACTCTGTTTTGAAACATTTAAGAAAAAAATTCGGGTTTTGGAAAGAGGCAAGTAAAGTTATGTATAAACTTCAAGAATGATACTATTCTGGCTAATACTACACACCTTTAAACGCTTAAGCATGCACACATACGGAAATGTCCGAGATTCCTAAACATACACAGTCCTGCACAAATTCTATTGTGTATTTAAAAAAATAATAATAATAATAAAAAAAACAATGAATGTGTGTAAAACTGATTTGAATTTACAGGAGACATCAAGCAAAGTGTGGTGATGAGTGATCCAAGTCACGGAGTCTCAGAGCCAACTGCAGTCATTCCTGTGACTGTTCAGACAGTGGAATGTCTGATCCTTGAAAATCAATGGATAACTCGTCTCCAACTTGCAGAAGAGACGCATCTGTCTGTGGGAAATGTAGACAGAATCATTAAGCACCACTTGCACGTTACAGGAATTCAGCTTCCCATGACTTCGCTCCAAGGCATTTCCATATGTCTGGGACATGAGGAGTTCCTGGGAGGCCGGCATTTCATATGTGAAGCAGCCAGTCAGATCAGGCTCTGGCTTACTGAGAAAACTTTATACCTTGGAGGGCTCCGAACACTAGTGAAATACCAGGATAAATGCATTAGCGTAGCAGAGGATTATACAGAGATCACACTCTCAGTTACTAGGTTACTTTTTTATGTATTATTATTTAATAAAGCATCAGGTATTCCTGTAAGTCAAGACAAGAAAATTTTGTTGACCGGGCCTTGATCAATTTGAATTCAGTATAATATAATTTATGTACAATGTATAATATTCAATATAATATGTTCCTTCTTTCTTTTAAAAGTTTTAACATTGTATAACTATCTGTCATTTCCATTAAAATATTTTTTAACCTTGTAGAAATTTTTAATTCTGTGGATTCTCAGACTTTGCATCTGACGACTCTTTAATCCCTTCACACTGTATATGGTTGGTTTTGGCCTTCATACATAATAATGCAAAAAGAATATAGCACAAGTGTGTGATCTCATTCTGAAGTAATGGGGATCATATTAGTGGGTATGAAAAGCAAGTACTCTTCAAAAAGATGTAACAAATCTGTACAGTAAATCTGTAAATAGTGACTCATCCTCGGCCTTAAAAACATCAAGATGCAGCATAAAAACCTTTTTATGCTTTGCTCAGTATTGATGCTAAAACATAGTTGGTAATATTTATGTTATTAACCCACGATGACACTGACGGAGCATTACACAAGTCTGTGTTTGCTATGACAGCAGAATGGACAAATGGACATCCTAGTGTAAGCTACGTCCCAGTCTCCATCCTTCCAGACTGACCACTAGTGTGTGTCCTTGTGTGAGTCATACTGTAGATCCTGGCAACAAATTCTCACTGACTAATGCATTACGGTTACCATAAAGAGAGTATTTAGTATTTCTCCTTCAAATTATAGCAGGGTTGTTTGTGTGACCTGGTAATTGGCTGTTTTTGCGTTCTAGGGGATATTCTGTAACTGAGTGCCGCTTTTCCTGCAGTCATTACAGTGAGGTGCTTTTCTATAGGGTTCAGAGAGCGGAGGATCTGATAGTTAGTTTTAGGGTTCATTCCGAGTTCTGTGCAATTTCCTGTAATTAGGCAGTCTGATAGAGCAAAGATAAAAAGGAGAAATTGTATGCAGGGCGAGTGTTGTAGCATTGATTAAATCTTTGATCAGTTAACAAACATATTTTTTTTTCTCGCAATGTTCTTTTCAGTCATGTCATGATTTTTATATGTTTTGCTGTGTATCTTCTGGGTGGCTTAGTGAAGGAAGCAGAGTCACCTCACAACTCTAGAGAACACAGTTTGATCTCGATACATATGGATCTTCTCTCGGTTCTCTGGTTGTTAAGTGACTTTGCTGTGCTAATTTGCCTGTAGTTGTGAATGTACAGTATGTAAGCATCATTGCTTCCACCTCGTGCCCGTTATTTCTGAGATAAACACCTGATCCATCATAACCCTGGCCATAACCTCATCATAAACTCAGTTCAGGCTACAGTATATTACATCATATTCTTATTGTCATCACCACACGTGTGAGCTGTTACTAGACAACTCGTTCTTACTGATGACTAACGTTTCGTAAGGAAGATATAACTTTAAAGGAAGAGAATCCTCACTCTTATAATCTCTGTTCATGTAACCAGGTTCAAAGATTGAGAGAGAGAATCTATTTAAACTATAGATGTAAAAACAGAGCAGGTTTATATAACAGCCGTGACACTTCATTCATCATGCTGATGGAGAGGATTAGATCATTACAAAGGCTGAGGGTTCAGTCAGTTGAGGTTTTGCTGATCCCTGCACTTACGTTTGTTGGAACATGAAGGGAAAAAAAAAAAGAATTTAAAAAAGCATGAAAACTCGGAAAGAACTGCCTGTTTCCGTGTCTGCTAGTCACAGGGTTTTACTGCACATATCAGAGGCTGACATCTCATCTACTTTAATGTCTTGGTTTGAATAACACTTCTCTTATCACCATCCCTATTGAAATATATTGATTTTGGACATTCACTTCCTATTGCATTAGTGAGATAAAGAGTTTACCCACAATGTCATTATTACTGTAAAATCCGATTTAAGCCAAGAATCAGTGTTATATACAGTGTACAGTACATTCCACAAGATGCATATAATCACTTTAGTCCAAGCTCTTTTCAATGTGCATATACTTTTATTATATAGAAATAAAACAGGATAAAATATATTATAAAATTAATTAATATATTTTAAATTGTATGGTGTTTTATATCATATAATCTAATTTGTTATTTTTTGTTCATGCCTAATGCTCAGGCTTCCCAAAATAGGTTTCTCAAGACTAAGCAGTTACTGATTTAAATCGATCAAGTAATATTTTATTATCACACCTGATATGTATACAATATATGTAAACACTATTTATGAAAATTGACATGTAAAATAATTGACACTTGAATAAGTGATGGAAGTAATGTGTCAAAGTTAAGAATAAAAAAGCGCTCATTTAATTTGACCTTTTCACTCCTTGATCATGAAGTTACCAAGTCAATAAAGAAATTGTACCAACACAAACAGTGTCATGCTTATTTAAAGAAAAATAATGGAAAATTGTGCTTCTATCCATCATTGCAACGGCTGGTTGGTCGCAATTACATGTGACTTCATGCCAGCAGTCATTACTGTAAGAGGAAGTTACTTTGCTAAAGAAACCATCTTCTTGCCCAAGCACACAAAAAGCCTACATGCATATCTTCGGATTGTGGGAGGAAACCTGAATACTCAAAGGGAAAACCACCATGCGTAAAGAAAATATGCGCTTGAACTTGGAGGCAAGACTTAAACCCCTAGCCATGAAGGTGGCAGAGCTAGCTACTAAGCCACCATAATATGAATGTTTTACCACTGATATAAAAAAAGAAATACATATTTAATGTTTTCATAATTAAGAATTAATGAGACTAATCCATGATGCATCGGAATAACACCGAGAAACATGATTAGAATAGTAGAAATCTTTATTATATTTTTTTATTATTATTATTATTATTATTATTATTATTATTATTATTATAATAAATGTGTTAGACAAATAAATGTAATAAAAGAACAATGTTTATGATAATAATAATAATAATAATAATAATAATAATAATAATAATAATAATACTACTAATAATAATAATAATAATAATAATAATGATCCAAAGGGTCTCACGCTTTACATTATGGCAAATAATTTGATGAACCTGTTTTGACTTAATAATATCAGCACATTTTATTAATGGTTTATAACAAATTAAATTTCCTAAGCAAATGAAATAATGATAATGTATAGACTTTTTTCACCAAATTACAAAATAAATATAAATATATGAAAATATTATGAATATACACTGATCAGAAAAAAAAATTAAAAGCATTGACAGGTGAAGTGAATAATGTAGATTACCTTCTTATATTGTCACCTGTCAAGGGGTGGGACATACAGTATTATACAGCAAGTGAACAGTCAGTTCCTGAAGTTGATTTACTAGAAGCAAGGAAAATGGCCAAAGCGTATGGATCTGACGGACGTAAACAAGGTGCTTAAAAACGTGGATAAAAACGTACCTAATCAAATTCAAATTTTATTCGTCACATACACAGTCATACACAGTACGATATGCAGTGAAATGCTTACACGACCGCCAGTGACCTTAAAAAGAGAATTAAATCTTATAGTAAGAAATAAATATGAATAAAGAAATACGATAGGAAAATTTTTACTTAACTAGAATAAAAAATAGAAATAAAAATAAAAGTATACTGTACATAAAATAGAAATAAAAATAGAAATATACCTAGCAAAAGTGGCCAAGTGTTGAGTTGGGGGTGTGTAAATGTGCCTGAAAGTGCCATGATTGCCATATTTAAAGTGATTTTGTGCATCAGGGAAACAGAACGTCCAGGGGGTCTTATGGCTGATCAGTGTATAAGTTATTTGTCAGTACTTGTTGAATATGTTTTATTTTAATAAAAGTAGAAAAAGAAACCTAAGGGCTAAAATGCATGCTGTCTAAATCCTCTATCACAGGAAATCATTGTTTCTGGTATTAAATCACATTCAGACCTCCCTTGATTTCGAACACACCCGATCTTCAAAGGGCAAAGGAGTCAGCACTTTCATTTAAGTTAACCAGATAAATATTGTGCTGACCCCTGAGCCTTCCTCATTACTCTACTCCACTGGGGGCTGGTGGGCGGTTTAAATGGTCTGATTGTACAAGGCACTCCAAGGTGACACTGGACCTTATTGTCTCAAACAAGCCACTATCAGATGGTATGGAACATTGATCAACCTTTCACCTCAGCTCAGAATTCTTTTAGTCAATGCTTGGTCTTATTTGGTAATTTAATATAGGTGGGCAAATAGCAGTAGGTCTCTGTGGAGAGGAAGCTCTTAGGTAGATCATTCAGAGTTGATCAGGTGGTGTATTTGTTTGAAATGTACAGTGTAAGGAAAGTGGGGTCAAGAAGTAATGTGATAGCACAGACTTTATTGCATCGTATGCATCATTGAGTTAATAGTATATGCATATTCACTGTAACATAGGCACAATGGAAACAGTGAAAGACAAGATCTTGCTTCTATATAGTAGATTAATAGTTTCTCTTAGAAAACATAAATCAATTAAATAAAAGAAAGATTGTTATGCGAGTCATGGCTGGTTATCATTGCGCTTTACTTTGTGTATTAAATCAGATTGGTATGATTGGTCAGAATGATCTATAACAGATGCTCTGACAGATGTTCCACCTAATCTCAGGCTAAAAATTAAAGGATGAAAAACAATCAAGTCAAGTGTTATTTTATTGCCACTTCACACCACTTTTGTTTCACATTCTTTTTCTCTCCTGGATGTGTACGATGTGCCACATATATTAATCATTCTTTTGGCCAATCCACCTACTTGTATGTTACTGGGACTTGGAAGAAAAATGGAAAACCAACCATTAAAAAAAACAAACAAACAAATGAAGCAGAAACACACACAAAACCTCGGAATCGAACCGGGGATCCTGGAGCCGTGAGGCGGCAATGCTACCCACGCCACCTTCACAACAGTCATAATAATCACAGAACGTAAAGTCAATGAGGCAGCAGAAAAGTGAGCCATTAAATGGAAGATGTTCAGAAACCTATACGTACACAGCAACACCATCCTTAAGATAAATAAAATGAGACTAAACAGTTGTTGAGTTGCTCCTCGATACGCCGTTTTCACAATCCGTACTGTTTACAGTTGGCAGCGAGTTTGCCAGAGTTGCTCATTCTTAAGAATGGTTGTTGAAGTGGTTTATTTCTTGTCTGTATAGCTGTAAACATTTATACACATGCCATTAAACAAATCCAAATTCCATTAGAGGAATAAACAGAAATATATGTATTCTTTTAAGCAGGAACATGTGAAATTAAACAAAGGCTCCTTGACAAAAGGGTTCAACCAAATGGCACCATATGGTCAGCGCTCTAGGCTGAAGAATGAATGAAGTTCTGTCTTTGCATGACAGCACTTCATTTTTCCAGTTTCACCCACAAACTGTTCTGACTAAACAAACCAAGTGCAGTTTCAGTTAAATAGAGAGAGAATACATTTGGAAGGATGTGAAAGGAGGCACGTTTTTAGGTCAATCACATTTATTACATTTAGCATTTTACCCAAGTTTCTGTGGGATGACAAAGAAAACAAAACAGCTATAAAATCATGGGCAAAAAAGGAGGCATTGTGGTATTTTGAAATACGACTGCCGTTCAAGTCAAACTGGGACTTGTGATGAAATTCCTTGTGAGATTTATATTATTATGTTCTTAATTTCTATTAAGAATCTGTGAATGACGTACGCGGCCGAGGTGGCTCTGAGCTCACTGATGTTGTTTCCGGTGGACATTCAGCAAATGAAGCGCCTGATCCTTGATCTGTCTGTGGAACTGTACACACAATCATTCACAGACAACACTTGCACATCACAGGAACTTGGATGGAAGTTATTGCCGCATCCCCTGTACACCGTCCTGACCTCGCTCCATTAAAGGAGCTCCTGGGAGGCCAGCATTTGAGATGAGAAGCAAGCAGTTTGATCATGGCTCTGACGTACTGAAAAAACATTCTACCTTGGTGGCGTAAGCACGAGTGACACTGCAGAAATTCAGCAGAAAAGATGTGCGTTTCTGCAATTTCCTGACGAGTTCAGTGAGGTGCTTGGGATTCCCTGTAGGCCTCCATTTCTTAATCTTTTTTTTAGTTGAAGGTGTTTTAAGTTACACAGTGGTCATTTTATTTTAAACAGATTTTAACATAAGAATAAACGTGGAATGCAGAGTAGAAGACAAATGAGTGCTCTTACTATCCACTTTAGTGGACGCAAACTGCAGGAAAATTAAACCTAGCTTACCAAATTTTCCATAATTTAGATACATGATATAGTATTCATCCAGCCTACATTCCACCACAGTTTTCTCCTTGGATCCAGAATACACTGGTTTGTGGAGGAAGCCAGAGCATTAGGCCCATTACCGGTTCCGGGGCTTGTGGCACCACAATGTCTGTGTGGAACGGACCGAGGAGGCCGCAGAGATAGCATCGAGGCAGACACAAAGAAACACAACCACCCCCTTTCTAATCGCCCCATAATCCCACACAACACTGGAGGCCAGGATTTATGGGGGTTGGCAGGGGTGACATTTTACCCATTAAACAAATGGCTGCAATTGTGGAAGAGACGCTGCTCAAGAGTGTTTACTGATAAATACTAATGATATTATACATACAGCCACTTGTGTAATAAACAGTGTTAAATAGACAGTATATTTATAAAGAGGGAGATTTAAAAATGTTAAGATATATATATATATATATATATATATATATATACACACACACACACACTACCGTTCAAAAGTTTGGGGTCACTTGCAAATTTCTTTGTTTTTGTTTAGTGATTTATTTTCTACATTCTACAACAATACTGTGGATTTCAAAACTATAAAATAACACATATGGAATTAGGTAATTACGCAACAACAACAAAAACACCAGTTAGTTGTTATTGTAAGACACAGAGGTCGGCCTTTCTGTAATAGTTCCTGCAAGAACAGTATTGTGTCAAGTGCATTTGCAAAATCCGTCCAGCGCCATAATGAAACTGTCTCTCATGAAGGCCGTCCCAGGAGGACGAGACCAAAACCTACCTCTGCTGCAGACGAGAAGTTCATTTAGAGTTATCAGCCTGAAAAATGACCAATTAACAGCAGCTCAGATTAGAGGCGTTATGAAGTCTTTACAGAGCAGAAGTAGCAGAAACATCTCAATATCAACTGTTCAAAGGAGATTCATGCAGTTTTTGGACGCCTTCAGCTTTACAATGTAGAAAGAAATAAACATCAGGAACCATCATGGAGTTAGAAAGTGTCCTAAAACTTTTGAACGGTAGTGTATGTATATATATATATACCTATGTTGGAGTAACAATCCATTAATTAGTTATTACCACTCCTTCCATATTTGTTGTGATTTTCTGTATCTAGGATTGTGTGTATATTCTCAGTCACTTGCCACGCCCTGTTCTGCTCCTGTACATGGTCTATGGTCTATAGTCTATGTAAGTGATACTGGCAGAGGGGAGTGGAACTTCTAGCCAATCAGATGAGTTTCCCCCAAAGCAGGAATCTGAGGTCCAAATGTAAAGAATTTCAGGCAAATGGACAAAATGGGGAAAAGAAAAATCTCAACTGAATTAGGTACACACTTTATTAGGAACACCTGTACAGCTACTCATTTATGCAGCAGTCTAATCAGCCAGTCATGTGGTAGCAGATAATGCAGATCATCTGAGACTATCATATGGGCACACACACCAAAACTGGACAGGTGTAGACTGAAAAAAAAACTTAGTGATTTATCTAAAATAATCAAGACCTGGCAGAGATCAGAGATCACACTTTTCCTTTAATCTGATGAACATTGTAAACATTATCCAAAGCACTTGTATCTGCATTATTTTATGCATTGTGCTGTCGCCAAATAAATGAGTGATGGGATAACTGTGTAAATTAGCAGGTGTAAAGGTGTTCCTATATAAGTGGACAATGTTTGTGAATACATTTTCAGTTTTTTTTTTTTTTGTGTGTGTTGCCACGCCCCTTATTACCCAACCGCTGGTTGCAGTGCCAGTCCCAAGCCCGAATAAACTGGGAGGGCACGCAAGCTGGCACAGACCTCACAGGTTCATGTGCATTGTTTTAATGCATATGTATGTTTACATGATTCCTGATCACTCATGCCATTCTTTAATGCCGTTAATGTACATGCTGTAATATGATCTTGCTGTTGTGACCTATTCAACAGTGCCATTAGTTTCTATCAGATTTCTTATTGAAAACCTCAAATTCCAGACCTGCTACTGGCGTTGGTGGAATCGAGCAGACACAGTGATTTAGGTGAAATAAGCCGTTTTAATGAGTTAAATGATGGAATGACCATTAAACACTATGGCCGTGATGTCAGACCCATGTTTTTACAAAAAAGTTCTGAAAACAAACGATCTCTGTTAGATAGTCTAGACGTCAGTCACAAATGTAAACTGCGACTGGTGTAACTCCAGATCTCTGTTTTTGTAAGTGTGTTTGTGCTCATTAGTTTGTCACCATATGTGTTTCAAATGTAAGTTAGGCTCTGTTTAATTTGGCCTTCTGGATGGAGAGGGAAAATAATGACTCTTTTTAAAGCAAACACATATTTCACACTTCCTACCCCAAAGCTGGAGGGAAAACAAACATCCTTTGCCATGAATCTATTTTCCAAACCCCGAATCCTCCATGATCCCCTCCCTGTCCCTCTGTCTCTCACACACAAACACACACTCAGAGTCCTGCTTATATGCTTCTTCCTGTCTATCCACTATAGAGATTAAACTTGTACTACTTAGAAGATGGGGAAGCACCTCTATAAACAAACATCTGTATGTTTTTGGATGTTTAGTGAAATGTCCACATAACACTGGCCTAAGATATCTTCTTACACCTACTGTAGTTATTTTCTATTTTACAACATCAGGCTCCTGTTTATTTGTTATTTCAGTTAGCGGAAATGTCTATAAACCCAAACTGATAGCCAGACGTAGGTCAAGTATTCTTCAGAGAGTTTTTTTTCCTTTCTTTTTTTTCATTATTATTATTATTATTATTATTATTATTATTTTGCTTATTTCCATAGTAAAGAGGAAATATTCTTGGGGGAAATTAAGCTCGCTTGCAATGACCTTAAGACAAAATGACTTATTTGTTTAATTGAAACAAGCATATGCCATTCATGAATTTATGTTTTTGCTTAAAGTAAACCTTAAATGCACAGATGGTCGGCTAGAACTTTCCAGCTACTCGTGCGGTGGATCTTCTTATCAGTCATATTGTGGCCTGTATAAGGTGTAAACGCCATGTTTTATTTGCATAATTTATTAATGAAGACGGTGAGGAGTCGTTTTCTCCTAAGACCGGTGGTGTAGTTGGTCCCTGATTCTATCCTGCGATTGCGATATTGTTCCCATGTCCTATTGTCCTCTTGCTGTCGAAAAACAGACAATAGTCAGACTGTTATAATTCCCCAGTGATGTAAATAGATTCATGAATGTATGCATATGTTGTTCTGTGATAGATTGATTGATGTTCCATGTGAAATGAAATCACTCTATTTGTACCCAGTGTTTCCAGGAAAGGCTCCAGATCTGCCATAACTCTGACCACAATAAAGTCACTCCTGAGCAAAACAAAACGCAATAATTGAAGATAATGACAGAAAGGCCTTAAGCAGTGCATTAGGCTTTACCTCGTGCTGGGTGTGTGATCATATTGAGTTATTTGGACAGTTATTGTGACGAGTTAAAGGTGAGCAGGTAAAGTGCTCAAGCAGGTCGTTTGGAATTTGCAGCATGCTAATGAAAACTATTATTTGTTGCATGTAAGAAATAAGCCATAGCATCTTTTTTTCCGTTTGTTGTGTGAGGTCAGGCTAATTTGTATAATACAGCTAAAGGTTGAAGTTGCACTTAAGAATCAATCGTGTCAATCATGTAGTGTTTGATAGACTTTCCGTGATTTTACACTGTAAACTTGATGCATTTGCCATGCAGTGTCACTGAAATGCTGAAACATTACTTATATGCATAAAAAGCTTCGCTGCACGAGTGTGCTTATCAGAGACAGAAGGTGAGACAGGCACTGCAACCGGAGTAAAGGTAGGAGTATACACACAGAATTATAGCTTATCAGTATCTTTGCTGTCTGGAAACTCTGCTTCTATACTGAAACTGTAGAGTGTTTAGAGATTGACTAGAGAATACGTAAATAAATCTTGTTAAATTATGATGATTTATTCTACATCTGCTTGACATTAAAAAAAGATACTGACACATCATACAAGAGGTGCTGGACAGTAGGTGTACTGTATATCCATTCATCCTGTACAGAATCTCCGTTCCTTTATTAATGTGACTTTAAATGGTTAGTATACCTGTGTAGTAAAATATCGTCAGGCAGAGTGAGAAATAATAAAACTCAGTTGGATATAAAAGAGCTGGCTGGATCTTGGACTGTTTCCTAAATGGAGATGAAATGTGTCATCCTGATACTCATGTGCAGCGCTAAGATTTCACAAAGAACAACAAACTCAACAGGGATTAAATGTATTCAGAAAGTAAAATGAAACAAACCCAGGTTGCAAAAAATATATATATATGATGGAATGAAACTGGAGACAAGAATAAAGCAAAACAGAAGCACATGATGGTGTAGGTTGTTGAATCGCAGACAAAATAAATACAGACTTGGGTAAAACTTCTGAAAAATATTAGGCTTTAATGTGAGGATGTGTCGAACTGTCACAGATGGGGAGGAAGCCATAGTGGATTCATTTCAAGATCATCTGGATTCCAGGGCAGCGGTAGGTCAGTGGTTAAGGTGTTGGACTGTTAATGGGAGGGTCCCAGTTAGAGCCCAAGTGTTGGCAACCTGACACTGTCTACCAGAAACTAGCAGAGAAACAATGAATATCACTTTTCTGGATAGAAACTTCTGGATTATTTGCTTCCTGATTTAAAAAAAAAAAAAATCACAAGCTTTTGCACCAAATTAAAAACATTTTTGTTGTTGTTGTTTAAGCTCATTTGGTGCACAACAGAGTCATGGGAAATACTTTATAAATCTAAAAAGACAAAAAATTTAATTCATAGTTTGTCTCCGTTAGGACGAGCAGACATTAAGGATTATTAACAGAACCTGAAGCAAATTTATAACCAGCTGTAGACCCTGAAACGTAACGGTGGCTTTTATCTTAACAATGTGCTGCTAATTGTTGGTACATATACTAAAGCTTGGGCACTAATAACTACTATGTTATTTCTGGCACACTGTAATATACAGTAGTTGGAGCAGCAACACCTTCAACACTACTACAATCTCAAAAGAAGAAAAATTACAAATGGACTCTTTTTCCCCCCTGAAATGTATAATATATGAAACTGGGATAAAAGTGGAGTTGAGTGTGAGGCACGAACACACAGCTGTGAATGTATATCTATAACCACCTTCCCTCCCAGTGCTTATGTGACACTAAATACAGTAACTTCTCAAGGTTTAAAATGTTCTTAATGTAAGACCAGCTGAGACTACAGTATCTTAGGCACAGATTCACCCAAAATGAAAAACTGAAGATTCGGAAAATAATATTTTAAAAAATCTAAATAAACAGAATGACTTTAATATACTGGCAGCTGTGATAAAATAAGTTGGGATTTCCTCCACGACAACAGAAATTGTATAGAATATGATGATTGTCGTGAAAAATAGTTCAAGGGGGCCAAGGAGAAACTATGTGGATCAAACCCACACACACACACACACACACACACACACGGACACAAATCGAGCCTCGACCCAGGAGGTGTGAGGCCACAGTGCTAACCACGACGCCACTGTGCCACCTGATAGAGCTCAATCAAGTGCAATTTAACGTTAACATATAATTAACACGTTAACAGCATTTTACATAAGCTAAAGCTAAGATAGCTAGCATGTGGTAACTCAGATAAGTAGGCATGTTTCAACCAACAGTCGGGCTCCTTATGTTCCACCCATTACCCCATTTATGTATTACCCGGGGTGTAGGCGGAGTCGGCTCCTGCCAAGATGACGACAACCTGAGGTTCCAGAGTCGAGCTTCAAAACTGCTCTTCATAACTCACAGAGGGTTTGTCCAGTTCGTATACAGTCTATGCATGAAGCCTTTTCTATGACTTAATTTTCCTGAAATCAAAAAATACATTAAATACAACTGCTTTGATATTAATGCCGCTCAGGATGTTTACCGTTTGTACAACTGATTGCTATTAGACAGACATCGTTCTATTGTGTTCAGAGCTTCATGACTGGCTCGTGAGGAGACTGAGGACTTTTCACTACGCAGCAGGTGTTCAGCTTCTGCTATCAACTGAGTGCTCATGTTTATAGTGTTGTACTGTGTAGCTCTTAAGAGTGAAGATTATGTCATTTGCTGGCCTCAATCGGGGCTTGAGCACTTCAGTAAACAGAAACTAAGCAATGAAGTGTCTTCCAACGCCGCCGATGTACAGCTGGGATAGATGGAAGATTTCCATAATGTTCTCTTATGACATATAAATTCAGAAATATTGCTGGTCAAAGAATACATTTTAAGTTTCAGATGGAACCAAGTTTGGTTTTAAATGAAAAAGAAATAAACATCTACAGTCAAGGTGTATTTATTCTTTTTTTCTTAAAGTCCTCATATTGTACTGAATTTGGAGGTTGAGTTGTCCGATGATCTGTTTTCTTTCTTTTTCTCCATATTTTTATAATTGCAGAATTGGTCTTTAAATGTTTGCAATGTTTTATGTATCTGGAAGAAAGTTTTTTTTATTTGCTTATTTTGGGCTCCAGCCATCAGCATCAGGAGTTGTTTGTTGGTGGCTCAGTGGCCAAGCGGCTTCATGTTCAATATGGGCTTCTTTTCTCCTCATTTGAAATGAATTATTCCCTCTGTACCGTCCCAGAGCAGAGCAGAATGAGGTGATGGATGTTAAAAACACACCCTTTCTCACCCACAGAATACACTCGCTAACACCAAACCTTAGCTAACAGAGAATCCTTCACTTCTCTTCTCTCTTCTTCACTTCTCATCTCTCTTCTTCACTTCTCTTCTCTCTTCTTCACTTCTCTTCTCTCTTCTTCACTTCTCATCTCTCTTCTTCACTTCTCTTCTCTCTTCTTCACTTCTCTTCTCTCTTCTTCACTTCTCTTCTCTCTTCTTCACTTCTCTTCTCTCTTCTTCACTTCTCTTCTCTCTTCTTCACTTCTCTTCTCTCTTC
>CM060118.1:35472279-35559779 GCA_030522415.1 Channallabes apus
CTAATAATCCTAACACAAATACTTCTAACACAACAACTGCATGTATAGCCAGTGTTGTAATGAAGTACAAAGACTTTAATACCTTACCTGAGCAGAATGTTCATGTATGTGGAGGTTACATTAGTATTTATATTTCTGATAACTATTACATCTTCTAAATAATGTGTATACTTTTACTTACTTGTAAAAACTGTAATACATTTCCTCTAAGCATCATGGCGATATAATTAGTTGGGTGACCCGGGGCAGCACAGAGCACACACGAAAAAATGAAAACATCTCAGGGATAACATTCGCAAGATCGGTTTTCTGTCACCATTTGGGTAAATTAATCTTGTTGCCGCTTTGGTTCTAGTTTGTGAGTGAGGCAGGTACTGACTGTTAGGTTCCCACTCAGAGCTACGAGAGACGGAGGTGGCTAGTGGACACTTTAGTAAAAAATCTATTACACTATGAGCTGCTACCCAAAAAAACACAGTTCATTCAAAAAAATTCTAAACATATACTGTACTGTATAGTAAATTTATTATCAGAAAATGATTTTTGATGCTTAAGTACAGAAAACGTCAGATACTTTAAGACTTAAAGTAATACTCAAGTAATATTCGAAAAAGGTGACTTTAACTACCAAAGTCATTTTCATTCATTCATCTTCTATACCGCTTTATCCTGTATTTAGGGTCGCGGGGACCTGGAGCCTATCCCAGGAGACTCAGGGCACGAGGCGGGGTACACCCTGGACAGCGTGCCAATCCATCGCAGAGCACACACACACACACACACACACACACATTCACACACTATGGTCAATTTGGGAACGCCAATTAGCCTAATCTGCATATCTTTGGACTGTGAGAGGAAACCGGAGTACCCGGAGGAAACCCACCAAGCACGGGGAGAACATGCAAACTCCATGCACACAGAGACGGGAATCGAGCCTGGCCGGGGAATCGAACCCGGACCCTGGAGGTGCAAGGCGACAGTTTAAATTTAAATATCTATATTTACTCTAATACAGTATAGAAACATGTCACAGTAACGAGAAAGTGACACTTTGGAAAGAAGCTAAAGTTCAAAAAGCTGCTTCATGTTGTGTTAGTACACAAATACATGTGAAACCCTACAAACATCAATACATGAACGCATTAAATATTATTGAAGACAGTGAAAGAAAAGAAGCAAGTGACAATTTTCATCTTTTCATCTTTAATTTTGCAAATCTATCAGGAACACTTGTTGAGAACAATATCATCTCATCTGTCAGGTAGATAATGAAAATGAACACTTGCACAAATTGTAATACTTTTGCCTCTGTGCATATTTGTGTATGCGTGTGTGAAGGATTCTGAAGACTATGTTGTACCTCTAATCAATGCACATGAGGCTAACGGGTGTTTCTGCAAAAATAATCCTTGATCCCAGTCAAAAAAAAAAAAAAAAAATAATCTGAATTTATACTGAAACATTCAAATGCAAAACGTTGGCATGGAGTAACATTAGCTGGTTAAAACAAGATCCTCTACAAAAACAAGGGATTAGCTGGCTATAAAAATGTACGTTATTTTATATTTAACTTAATATTCACATTTGTGTATATAAAACATTGGAAGCATGAATGTGCTGCGTACCCACTACAAAACATATTCTTTGTACCATTGCGTCAATGAAACATCTCTTTTAAGTTAAACAAAATTCATTATGTATCATTTTTTGCTACTGTACTTAATTCATCTTTTCATTATTGTACTGATTTCTTTATTTTAAACAATTAGTCAATAAATTAACGTGCTCTTTAAGTCTTTCCCTGAAAGCCAATGCTTTGTCAGCAAGTGAAGTTAAGACAGGTTTCTTTGTAGGTTGTGTGTGTGTGTGTGTGTGTGTGTGTGTGTGTGTGTGTGTGTGTGTGTGAGAGAGAGTGAACATATTTCTGGGAATGTTGTAGAATAAAAAACAAAAATACAATGTTCAAAATAATAATAATAATCGTTGCCAGGACATTTGTTCACTCGAGGAAAGTAAAACAACAAAGAGAAATTATTCAGGAGTCCATACAAAAAATAATTCATTGTAAATATAATATTTATATATAAATTTATATATCTTACATATTTTAATATATTTACAAAATATACCCAAAACTATATACCATGTATTTTTTTTTATCCTTTAAGAATAACTGCATGGGCATCTGATAACTGTGTTATCAATATAAAAACGGAATGTGAAAAAAAAAATTTTCTTTTACAAATAGTAAAAAGCAGTGTAGCTGATTTTATGTCCTTTTATGTGCTAGCTGGAGATTTCCTTTTTTAACAAGTTTCCTGTTTTTCTCCCTTTTAGCCTCGTTTTTATTTCGTGTGGTCCTTTTCTCAGTAATAAAGAGTCCTTGGAATGCAAAGCTGCACCGTGGAATCACTGGCCAGAACGCTGAAGAACGTCGAGAACACAAAGCAAATTGGAAGTAAAAACCAAACAAAAGGAACCGAGAGAGAGAGAGAGAGAGAGAGAGAGAGAGAGAGAGAGAGAGAGAGAGGACCCTTGGAAATAACCTTTCAGTCTTTCAGTCAAATAAAAAAAATATATATATTGGGTCCACAATCCCTATTTAAGAGCTTGGTAACGTTTGTGTACGTGAGTATGTGTGTGCGTGTCTATGTCTGTGTGTGTGTGTGTGTGTGTGTGTGTGTACATTTTGTGCACCATCACACTCTCACTAGTTCATCTTAAATGACAGCAGCATTGCCGGCGATCCCTGCATCCCATCTCATGCTCCGTAAGTCCAGCAGGAGCAGTGAGGGAGGGAAACCAGGCAAAAAAATAATAAACTAGAGGAAGACGAGTTTGAGGAGTCACACATCTTCCACTGGTATTAGCATGTGCTTCGCGGAGCCTCATGTTTTTATGCCCCCGTTGATGTGCTGGTATTTGGGAAGGCACGGCTCGTCCGGTAAGGGCTCGTGAGAGAACACCGAGTCGTCTCCAGACGAGCAGGAGCTGCGCGTGTCCGGGAAACACGGCGAGTACTGTTCAGTCGGAGCGCACAGGTCAATGTATTCCTAGAGAAAGAGACAGAAGACTCGGTGTTAAAGACTCAGAAAGGAAGAGGACACTGAGACACATCCTTATTTTATTATAAATTGAATAAGTTTCCTTCCAAATATTTTTTACGCTGATTTTTTCAAGATGTCAGCTATGAAAGCAAAATCCTTTTTACACAACCTATGGGTCCAATCGAAATATTCTGAATAACAGGAAAACCAAACCATAAATTGCTTAGAGCTTTACAGGATACTATAACCGTGCCGAATGAGAAAAGAACAGAATTTTGCTTCAATTCAGACTGATAGTAAATAGAAATAAAAGTTTGTGTCGCGTAGGCTGCAAACATGTGTTTACAACTACAGCATGCGGTGAATTCGAACACTGCATGCCAAAACATCTCAAAGAAACCAAACCTTTCATATATAATAACTTTTTTTTTAACTTGGCTTTTTTTTTCTGTAGTTAACTCGATCCATTTCCCCCCTTTTTGTGGCTTCAACAGAGACTTTTAAAGCAAAGGAAGAGGTTTTGGTATCTGAAGGCTAGCGTTTGGTTTGGACTCCCCTGCTTCAACACGAGGCGGCTCACATTACTAAAGACCTTCACATCTGTGAGCAGTTTGAGAGTTTTGGGGTTGGTGGTGAGAGGGGTGGGGTGAAGGGGGGTGGGGGGAGAGAGAGCATGCAAAAGCCACTTATTGCATTTCAAAAGTTCAAAAGAGGGGGAGAGACTGGGGTTCTTGGCACACTTTCCAGCTCCAAACTAAACCTACAAGCCCTGACAGATTTCCATCCTGTGCCATGCCGCACTCTGTCATGCGGATATGTCGGATGACAGCTCAGGATGGAAAGAATCGGGGCTGGCGCTCGGTTTGGAGAGACGTGGCCAGAAATTAAGCGATGTCAGCCCAGGGGTTGAGGCCTGGAGCAAATCAGTGCTCGTGTAACTCTTGACCCTGAGCGCTGGTGTAAAACCCATGGTATGATTTCTTCCTCTTTGTCTCTCGGTTCTTGCTCAATGTTGGAGGCTGAAGCCAGAAACTGATAAATTCCAGGACTACAGGAAGATGTGTGAGCAGCGCTGGTGGACATGCATGAAATATGCATTGTATATATGTGTGTGTTTGTGTGAGCGTGCATGCACATGTCTGTCCGCCTCACCTCTTGGCTTGCCAGCGTGAGAATACGGTCCAAATCCTCCACCAGCTGCTTGAATGTAGGCCTCTGTGAAGAGATTGCGTGCCAACAGTCTTTCATCATCATATACCTGGGAATCAGAGAAAAAAAAAAGAGAAACAGAGAGAGAGAGAGAGAGAGAAACAAATGAATGTTAACAGCTGACATCATGCGCCATCACACTACAGCTAGACCCAAAAGGATGACGCGTAATACAATCTAATAGAAACTACACTACAATACTACATTACAGGGTGTAACACGTAACGAGTGAAGTAATGTCACATGTCTTATAACTGCCAAGAATTGTTATTTTTTTAATGATCATTTCTGGTAATAAAACACTTCTTACAGTTACAGTTATGACACATGGAAAGTAGATTTCTTTAAGATTATTTTTCAAAGTGCATTGAGAACCAAACTTGCATCGCTATCGTGTATCAGTCATTATGAGTTGACAATTGAAAGACAGGAATTAAATCTAAGACGGAAAAAGAAATTCAATCTGCCTGAGAAATCGGTTTTATAAAATGTAGTGCGGGATAAGAAGCTGAATAAAAAAGGACATCAATCAGAGCACAAACAAGCAGCCAATGGCGATATGGTGACCAGAGGGTAGCGTAGCCTGGCTTGACTTCGAGAAATTTGTTATTAGATAAATAATTTAACTTTGTCCCTTAGTATCAATGCAAGATAATGACATGATGTCTGTACACACTGTATCGGTTAGTGCGCTAGACATCCATTTCTGTACGTATACTCGGATTTAAACCCAAAGTGGGCGTGGTATTAAACATTAAAGATCTTTTTCTTTTAATGGACCCTATAACTCTGTCCAGGGGAACACTGGGGAACTATAGAATTAAACCCAGAGGTGGAAATGCAAGCCGGGTCAGCATGGTCTAAGAATTTTAGTTCTGAAAGTTCCTCAACCTCAGCTACATCATTCAAGTTTATGATTGTTCTTAACTTTTGACTTTAAATCATGCTTTTGCCGTAATAATTTTTTTTTCTTGTTGTAACTGCCTATGATATTTTATAATAAATGTAGTTAGCTAAATCTAATTCAAACCCCCTGACCAGGCAGCTACTAAGGATGAACGAATAAAGATAATACATTCGAGTTAAAGAAAGTTTACCTCCAGTTCACATCTATTCAGAATTATTCACTCTGATTTGGATTAATCTGTACTGCTTACACAAACGACATTCCGTATATATGGTAGCGAGAAAAATTAGAAAAATCTAATTCACATTATATTAGTATTAACTGAGCTAGTTATATTTACCGCACTGCCGAATAGGATACAGTTTGCAATATTGAATATAATCTCTAGCTAACTTAGAGTCTATTAACAAACAGATGTTTCTGCTGCTACTATTTCTGTATAAATAGTATTAAGATGTAACTTATGATAGTTGTTATGACAAATTTTAGGGAAACATTACATACATAAGCGAGACAGATGGCTATACATCAAGAAGAGAAGCTTGCATACACGGCGCTCCTGGAACGTGTTGCATGTAGAAGTTTATAAAGATCTACTAGTTGAGAATAAGCTTAAATAAAATAAGTGTTAATGATAATCATTTCTATAATCGTTGCTATCGGTATACTATCATAAAATATAAACTGTCATGTAGGACATGGACATGACTTACAGGTCGTTGGTGCAGTTGGCTGGTTTGTCCATACGATGTCCCTCCTTTAGGAGTTTGAAGAGCTCTTCCACAGGAATTCCGGGGTACGGTGAGCCCCCCAATGTGAAGATCTCCCACATGAGCACACCGAACGACCATCTGACAAACAAACCACGTTGACTGAATTATTAACAGGAACTTATTCATGCAATATCTTATCAAGTCAGGTAAGTACAGGTTACGCTCCGGCCATTAGTGTGAAATGTAGCGAACTTTTAATAAATATCTTCTCGTCCTCACTCTTTAACAGACCTGATAAAGATTTAATCCTAGACATTGTTTTAAAGCACTTCAGTGAACACTATGCGAGCTGTGACAGAAACAGAGGCCTCCTCTTAAACAAACTCACACCGGACATGATATATAGTAATAAACCTGGTAGCAAAACTCAGCTGATTGAACCAGGAATCTGTAAATGTGCAGAATTCAAATCACAAAAAAACGACTTTCGTGCAAACACATCACATGATGAAGTCTTATTAATTAAGCGAGAAGATCTACATTTACATTGTTCACTGTGTTGAACAATGAACAAAGAGAGTTAAGATGCATCACATATTATAGACATCAATTATAGCTTTCAGCTGCATAAACCTAAAACAAAACGCACTTCACTCTCTGCGTCACTGACAAATACTGATCCATTCATGTCATTGAGGAACTGCGAATTTTACGAACGTTAGGCAGCACTAACAAAGCAAAGACTGTAGGAGACTAAATGCAGCCTTTCTCCTGGGAGTTCCGACCCATGAGACCATGCCTGCAGCCAGTGGACACCGGCCTCAAGGGGACTAAAAGATGGCCTTTGTCCTTGCTGATCGGCAACAATGACACGCACTGTTTGGGCCAAAGCAAACAACAGTTTAGACCCACAGGAAACAAACCTCTGTAGGGCAGGAAGAGCACGGAAGGCATTTTTTTCTTTGTGTTACATCATCTTAGGATATAAATAGAAATATTGAAATCTAGATAATGTCACGATGAGGAAATGTTGTTCCAACTTATCAACATACCAACGAAATCGCCAATGCTAATTGGAAAGCCTTATCGAGCACCCAGGTTAAGAAAAGCATGCTTTCGCAAAGACTAAAGCTACTTAGTGAAACATGCTTAATAAACATCTCCAAGTGTCCTGAACACACAGCTAACATGGATACGAGAACAGTACAGGTGACCCGCAACACAAAGGAGCTCTCTGATTTCCTCGACTCCCGCGACCGGCCTTTTGTTTACATCCCGATCCACTTTGTTTGTCTTCTCTTTTATCAAATGGTGTATCTTTTCACACATGTGGCTATCCATCAGCATCACTTTGTAAGCAAGAGCTAACCTCTGTGTGATCAATCAGATGAACTCGTCAGAGGGGAACCCGTTCCAAAAGGTCACGAAAGCCTTTTGAACCTTCATGTGCTTAAATACTACACGAGCTCATTTGTGACTATTACGCAATCATTCCAGAGTGAATGTACATGCATGCGTTCTTAATTATAGTGGTAAAAGGGGGTGTGTGTTTTTTTTGTCTTTTACTGAAATAAACAGGCGTCCTTTCTGGAAAATCATTAAAGTTTGTGTTGCACATACACACGCAATCAGTTCCGGCAACCTCAGCAGGTTTACTAACTGCCGAGAGATACGGCCGCTCGACAAATCCACCAGTTTGTTTTTTTTTTGTGTTCATGCACAAAATCTGATGTCATGGCCCTGGCTGCAGGCTTCACAGGCTAATAAGGCAGCCAATTATAGCACAGAATGATGACGCGTAATTAGTAATGGAAGCAAAATAAAAGCTGATAACAAGGGCGACATTCCTCTCAAATCTGGCTTGATTGGGCGACACATACACACACACACACACACACACACACACACACAGCTTTCTCTGTCGCACATAATAATCCATTAAACGCAAACTCACGGTCCAGTGAACATGAATGTAAGAACAAACTCCACACACCAGCCCACACACTTCACACATCACACTAACACACACGCGTGAACGTTTTTCCCTCGAACACGTCATGCTCTTCTAATGGCCATATGCTGCTATCTGTGTGTCTCCAATCACCTGTCTCAGTCTGAGAGGGAAAGAAAGTGTTCAATCAGCAGAATTATATCATCCCTTGAACAACAACAAAAAAGTTTTTTTTTTTTTTTTTACTTTTTCCAAAGAGGTTGAGGATGGAGGTGGGGGTTTTACTTCCGTGAGGGCTTCGGTGAGGTGAGAGCTCAGCCTGTCTGAAGAGCTTTGAAGCCGGCCAGATTAGTAACACGGCATTGGCCTCAAGTCGAGCGTAAAATCTTTTTTTTTTTCCCCTTGCCACAGCACCGGCTCCGCTTCTTTCTCCTTTTGACAAAAAAAAAAACACCAAAATGCAAAGCGAAAATTCTTATTTCTCTAACACGCCTCGTAGCCTGAAGCAGATTCCCTCCTGCAGTCTGAACTCTCTCGATCTTCCCACAACGCTGACGCACAGCATATTGTCTTACGCTCTTCTCTTAACGTGTTCTTCTTCCTCGTGTCGTGTGAATTGTGAAAACTTATAGCATTAAACATAAATAGTACTCATCTTATGAAACCATCTACTTACACGTCGCTCTGGTGTGTGTATACGCGGTCGAAAAGCGCCTCGGGAGCCATCCACTTCACCGGCAAGCGACCCTGTGAACACACCCAGAGACAAAGCTTTATGGTCAAGAGGTCAGAACGAGTGACACGAAGCATTCGCGTCTAAAATGTCCCCGGGGATTTATTTTATTTTTATTTTTTTTTACACAAATCGAGATCGTCCCGCTCCAGCGCTCTCGTTAAGCAGGAGTTTTATTACAACCCAAGCAAGAATGTCTTAATAGGTTCCTAAGATTAGTAACAAGCATTCACATCGTAAAGGGATTCACAGATTCACAGATTTGCTCCAAATGTTGATACAGTAGCTCTGTGGAGTAGTGAAGAGTGGACCGTCTGGCTCATTTTAAGTGCACGCTCACACTTCCATAGTCTTGCCAAAGGGTTGTTTTTAATTTTGCTGGGTGTCGGCCAGCTAGACAGTGTGGAAGCAGACTAATACGAGATGCGTCTATCAGGCTTGTGATAATAGATCAGTCTGAATTCACAATAGCATTGGTTTTAGAATCAGAATCTCCAAGAAGTGGTTTGTTTATGGAGGTCTAAGATGGCTGGTTATCTACGACTGATTGGAACTATTTACAGATGCTGGAGGATTAGATCTTGTGAGGTGTTACGAGGTGAGACGAGTCCACCAGGGGCGGTTTTAGAAATCTTAAATCTTACGGGAAAACTAAAGTGTGACTTTCTTGTTCCTGACTCGTTAACTTCGAAAGTATTCAAACGTTTAAGTCAAATAAGGCAGTTTAGGAACGGTGTAAGCCAGGCTAAACACGTGTGAATCGCACCGCAAGAGAGAGATTAGTGTAACGGTGGGAAACGGCAGGAAAGCTGGCCTAATGGGTTTAGGTTTATGGCTAATGCGCAAATCCCCTCCCCTTTGCTTTCTCATAGCCTGTTTAGACAACAGGGCTTCGGGAAAAAGAGAGGGAGAGCGAAAGAGAGCGAGCGACGGAGCTCGAATGAGTAAAGAACACTATAGTCACTTGACGTGCTCGCTTCCTGGGAATCTGCAAATCCTGCCAAGTCAGAGGAAGAGAAAAAGCGAGAAGACACAAAATAGATGGAGAAGTAGGAGAAAGAGGGCAGCGCTACAAAGGAAGGATGTGAGGATAAATTTGCATGTTGCGTCTAAAGGATGGATTTGGGTTCGATTAAAAAAATAATAATACAAAAAAAAGTTCCGAACGTAGTTCAAAGACACAAAGTGTGAAAACTTACGTTGGTGGTCTTTTTATAGTAGTCGATGTTGTGGACGTCCCTGGCCAAGCCGAAGTCTGCGATCTTCATCACGTTGCTCTCTGTGACCAACACGTTTCTGGCAGCCAGGTCTCTGTGTATACACTGACGTGGAGAGGAAGAGGACGGAGACAAAAACCCGACCGTGAAGAAACTTATTTTGAACTACAAAAACATTCAAACTACAGAACTTTGGACAAACCTGGCTGTGTGTGTGTATGTGAGGTGTGAGAGACACATTTCTCGATGAGGACATGAGTGTAATATGGGACGATGTTTTTATGTGATGTGTGTTAATGACAGTCTAAGCTGTGTGTGTGTGTGTGTGTGTGTGTGTGTTACATCTATCTACCTTCTGAGAGGCTAAATACTCCATGCCGCGGGCCACTTGATAAGTGCACGAAACCAGATCTTTAAAGGTGAGGGGCTCTTCAGAAACGCGCGCGATGTCGTACGAGTACTCCATCCCTGGTGGTCTCCTGGCCCTCAGGTACTCCCTCAGGTTCCCTTTAGATGCGTACTCCACTATCACATAAAGTGGACCTAAGGGACATTAAAGAGGGTGAGGATTAAAGTCACGTTCGGTGTTGAAAGCGGACTGTTGGCGAGAGCCGTCATGAGCCGCTCACCGTCTTGCGTGCACGCTCCCAGCAAGTTGATGATGTTTTTGTGCCGGCCAATCATCTTCATCATCTCCATCTCTGACACCAGGTCCGAGAGGTCCTTCTCCGTCGCGTCGTCTGGAAAAGACATGGACATACAAATGAAACGGGAGTTTCAGAAACGAGAGTAAACAGAGCTGAAACAGTACGAGATGTACGGGAATGTATATGTGCAACACTTTTGTGTTTTGAGAATTTGGGGCACAATTTAGGAACCAGAATGGCCCGGACTGCACGACTATTCACTACAGCACTATAGGATTACACCATGTGACGTGCTACGCGGCCATCCTTTCACTACCTCCGAATTAAAACGGCTTCATTCGATTTAGAGTAATTACATTAAGAACAGTCGCCTTTTCTGATGGGCGCTGACCCCAGACACACGGTGTCGCATTCCTCTTTCATTTGTTTCTCTCTCACTGCTTGTTTTTTTTTTAAACTTATGTTTATTTCTTGAATCAGGACCACAGGCTTTACAGAATGAATTTGTCATAAGAGATTGTTATCATAAGTCGGCTGGTTTAAGAGTCCTTCTTTGTAGCCATTTTTTTCTGAAGGTCATGGGGTCACCCCTAAACCCCTCCCCCGTTAGGTTTAAGATGTCTTTTTAAACCCATAGCCCCTTCCTGACTCCTCTCTCTCTCTCTCTCTCTCTGTGTGTGTGTGTGTGTGTGAGTGCAGGTGAAGAGACAAGCTGCTACAGCTGGCTGAGAGTGAAGCAGCTATGTGGCCTGCTGACCCGAGAATCATTCAGCACCAGCAAATAACCTTTAAGCGGCCTCTTTCTCCTCTCAGCCCCATACCAGCCACCCTACCTCCTCCTCCTCCTCCTCCTCCTCCCTCACTCTCACTCCCCACCCCCCCTCCTATCTTGCCTTAATGAACATACACTCTTTTCCAGGAAATCAGATCTTTAGTAATTTAAATCACATATTACCTTTTCTTTTAATCATACATGCTTTTAAATTTTGACCAGACGTATTTCTCTAACCAATATCAGAAATGAGAGAATGTTTAGAAGTACAGTTAGAGCACCAAGTCGAGGTAAGTCAAGGACTCAGGTTGTGAAACTGAAGACCGTTTTCGTTTTCAAGCCAGAGCGGGTGGAACGAGCGAGACACGTAAGCTGAATATATCTTCTGGAAATCGCTATCTACCCTCTTTCACATTCATGAGCTCTCAAGACCACAATTGGCCAGTGTTTCTGTGATTGACAGGGGTGACAATAACACCATCCCTCCCACCCAATATAGCTTCATCCCAGTGACATCATCAGGATCCTCACTCGTGATGGCGACGGCCAAATGTGAAGAACCAATGAACTAGCAAAGTAACACGGCTCCAGTCACTACAGCAGATAATGTTCTCATGTCGATATTACATCATGATCCAAGCACGCACTTACCTTTCAACATCTTGACTGCTACGGTCACGGCTTCTTTAGGTTTGTCCTTATCGATGCCCAGCGCTTCTGCCATCACCACCTGGCCGAAACAGCCTTCGCCTAGCGGTTTGCCCAGCGTCAGCCTGCAGCACGAGAGGTTAAGGACGATGATTTGGTTGAGAAAATTTAGAACCGTAAGATTGACATAGCTTTAGCAAAATAAATGTATTTAAACCATACAGCTCTATTATAACACAATAAACAAGAGACGAGTCAATCAAAGGACACTTGTTTTTCCATCTTGGATCAAAATTTAAAGGCTAAAATGGAACGACGAGTAACAGCAACGACAGCAAGATACCAGTTACAGTTTACTGCAGTACTATCACACTGTAGTGGTGTTTACCCAATTCACAGACAAGTTAAGTCATCGGTGGCAAAGCATGTATTCTGTATTCAACTGGAGGAAAAGCTCAAAACCCAACGTTATACTTTATATTATAACTTATCCTCTTATCATTTATTTAATCAGCGAAGATCTCTTTAAAAAATGACCCCCGGACACCCACAGCTCTTGGACTGTCTAAGAAGTCCGCTTTATATCATTCTCACTGCCGTCACCGTGACTTCATGACCTCACACTGCTCCACCCCCAACACCCACAGCCCTGAGCGCTTTGGGTTGAGGTTTGATTGACAGGTGCATGCCCCGCCTCCGCCTCCCTGTGTAAACACGGCGTAACACAATCGCCCTTCTGTGCCTCTCAAAGGCCGCCTGTGTCTGGCCCGAGTCTGCCGCAGATAATCAATGTTATGTTTTCCAGATAATCGATGTTATGTTTTTTTTTTTTTTTCCCGCCATGCTAAATGTTAACATTCCACAGAGCGGACCACAAAGACTTTATATAATGTCATTTATGTGGAGCGCGTTGAGAAAATAAATATAAAGAAGCAAACTTTCATTCGAAAAGTTTCATTAAACTTCTTTGGGGGGGAAAAAAAGGCCTCGTGCAGGACTAGTGCTCGTACTTACATAAAGGGGGGTTTCCCCTTGACTTGGAAAGCACGAAGGAAAGAAAGCGTTCCTCGTAGCTCGACACACTCATAGTGCATGCTCGCTGTCCACTGAGAGCGAAACAGCTTATTAATCACAACGTGTAGTGACAAACCACTTTTTACCGGCTTGTTTTCCCTCCTATCACCTCGCTAAATAAACACCTGGCTGTAAGACTGAGTTTAAAAAAAACCTTATGCTCTTGCTTTCCGCTCCGTTCGCTGACAATCGAGCTTCCAGCTGCTTTTCCATACAGCTACTAATCTAATAGCCGAGTCTGGCATGAGCTACACATTTCTTTATGGCTAATCAAAGCTAATCAACAGGAGAGACAAAGCAGACCTCGATATCTATAATCCAAGCGAAATATTAAAATAAATTCAATAAAATACTAAGAGCAGGTCAGTCGGAGAATAATGGAGCAATACATGACGAGGGCTTGAATAGAAGGCTGATTGAAAAATTGTTTGTTTCAGCAACTTAAATCATTAGACATAATGAGAACTAGACGTTGTAATGAGGGAGTCCGATAATGGTGAATAAATAACCATGTTATTTCGCTTAGCAACCCGCTTAATGTTTATCAAGCGCTGTAAATCATATAACTTTCGGAGTATATACTCTACATATGATGTAATATATATATATATGTAATACGATACACAGACAGGGAGTGCTCACTTGTCTCTGGAGAATTCCCAGCGAGGATCTTCAGGGAGCTCATACTCAGGGATCATGTGCTCGTGGTCAGAGCTTCTGCGGGTCGTGATCCTGACCAGCGGCGTACTGGAGCTCATGGAAGAGCTCGAGTCGGCTGAAACCTGCATGGAGAAAAGGAAATGGCTGATCACCTGAGCTTTGAGCACCAAGTAAACACGCAGAAACCCCATCTAATATTGGTGTGTGTGCATTTAAGTGATTTAGCATTGTAATGTAATTGTGGGTTTTTTTGTGCTGTTGGTCTTATATCGTTACGAACGATGCATGAACAAATACACCAGATTATTATTTTGAATAGTAACAGAGGAATAGTCATGTCTAAGTGACACATCTCAAAAGTTGCTGTTTAACTCTCATAATGAACAATTACATGCAGCACTGTTCTAAGGTCGACTTGAGGGAAATAACTTACCTTTACTCACCATCTAGGCTGGAAGTCCTCAGTAAGAAAAGCTGTTGTTGTTTCATTTGCCCAGGTCAAATGAAACTTAACTTATTAACATGTACAAATGATAAAAACGCACAGATTCATGCCTTTTCTTAAAGTATTTTTTAGGACGTTTACTGCTACACCAATTCTAATCCCAATTAAAACATTTATTATAAGTTACACCAGTGGACAAACAACAGTAGGAACATACAGTATATGCCACGTCTAACACTCATATACTCCGAATTGAATCATTCTAACGCTACTTTATGTTAAAGTGCATGTGTGTGTGGTGTATTAGGGGTTCTGGAACTCTTTATCTACTTTCTGTTACCTGGCGGCGCAGTGGGATCTGCTTGGTCAGCTTGTGGACGGCGGGTTGGCCTCCGAAATCAGGCTTCTTGATTGACGTCCGCATTCTGCAGACCACTACGATGACCACCATGCAGGCGATGAGGAACACTCCGATGCAGTAGATGGCGATCTCTACGTAGTCCGGAGGATATTCAGGCTCTGAGATGTTTGTCTCAGCTGAAGCAGTGTCAACCAAGAAGACACAGTTAAACAATCAGATCAAGAACCAGGGAGTCGAATCATTCCCACTGCGCGGCTGTTTTTGCCCAAGGATTCTTGCTCAAGCACTAGACGCACTGACACGCACAATGTCAAAGTCTACATCATGTAAAACATAACAAGCACATTCAAGGCATAATATACACTTACGATGACGAATTGGCTCTAATAATTAACTTTCTCAGAAATAAATCTCTGAGAAAGATATTAGTGTTTTCAGATTGAGATATTAGATTTTCTGAATTAAACAGCAATTATCAGAGCCTGAGGAAAACATCACTGGAGTGAGACACACATGCATGTCCATACACACTGCTAAAGCATGCAACCAGGAAGACAGTAAGAGATGAAGAAAGTAGAACAGAGAGAGTGGGAGTCACTCTGGCTGGACAATAATCAACATGTCATAATTTTTCTATAGTAGTATTAAGATCCTAAGGTGCCGAGTGGCTCCCACTCTTCCCCGTCCACTTCTTTCACATACAATCCAACAATGTGAGGAGGGACAAATAGAGAAGCTGTTGTAGAGAAGTGTATACCTGGAAGAACCGTCAACCAAGCAGAGTGATAGGAGATCCCAATAGAGTTACCCGCCAAACACGTATATTCACCAGCTTCCTTGAAAGTAACGTTGGGCAGGAAGAGGACCTCAATTTCTTTATCCGTGGTGTTTACACCTGCCGTCTGAGAGAGGGAAAAGAAGGAGGCAGGAGAGAGGAACCAAGAGGAAGCCAAAGAGACAATGGGGAGGGAGGGGTGTAAATGAAGAGTGGAGAGAGTGGGGAAGAAAGGAGAGAAGGAATGAAACAAATCAGACCCAAAATACCAAGAGAGGAGTAGAACTAGGAAATGGTTCTTGTTTAAAAAAACAAATCATCTACTCATGATCTTTGTCGTAGATGAACCTTGAGTTAGGGAGAAGGATATACTCAAAAGATGCACCAGAAAATGGTGACCTTTTTTGTCCAGAAAGAGGACGAAGAAGGGCTGGGGGTGGAAGAAGATGGTCCAACAATAAACAATTGGCTCATAAGTCCTTTAGAAAACATGCAGCCAACAAGGAGAACCATGGAGAACAAGCTCAGAAAAAAGGCAGGAGAAAAAGATAGGGGAGAAAACCAAATGATATGAAATGTACTGTAGAAAAAAGGTAAGAAAAGAGGAAATGAAAATAGCAATAAACGGTTGAAATTTAAGAAGTAAGATAAGGAAAATCTTGTTTCCATGGCCTCTTGTAGGACAGTTAGGGTCACCTTGCCCAAAAATAACACACTGAAATGCTCCAGGAAAGGTCCCGGGATCACCACGCACCATGAGGAGACCGAAAACAAAAAAAACCCAAAACACCAAAAGGGGAGGTCGACAAGGAGGGTAAAATTGCCATGGCTGTACTTTTTACCTGGTAGCACCGTGAGCCAACCTGACTGGTTGACCCGCCCAATGTAATTGGAGACATGGCACGTGTATTGACCCGCATTTTTCTCCGTTACGTTGTGGAGGGTGAGCACTTCCACGTCGGTGCTGTTTATGCCCGAGCTCTATTGGGTGTAGCCAAAGTGGTAGCAGCACAGGGGCAAAAAACACACATAGAGCAGCCTGTTAAAACCTCTTGATCTTCTTGGTTAAATAATGTGTGTTGTTATGGGGAAAGAAAGCGGAGGTTCCCACCACCAGAACAAACATGTTTCTTTAGCTACCTGTATACATAACAGTAATGTAATGAACAGACAAGTCCTTGTTGGCATCACAAATTCTTTTAGTAGGTGGCACCATAATGACCACACCTTGAGCAAATAGTTTCATAAAAAGGCGAAAATTAAAGTTTATGTAAAATATCCAGGGACGATAAAAAAAACAAAGAATGGAGTAAAATTCCATCGACCACCGCTGCTTTGCACCCTGCACCGAATCCATGCTAACAGGACGTACCTTGAGGACACGGACATAAGGGTCTCCATTGGCAGCGTAGCGACTGCCGTTCTTCATGATGTGATGAAGCCACTGGATGTGAGGCTGGGCATCGCTGTACACCTTACACACAAAGCGAGCATCCTCTCCCACATGCACTGTGACGTTGGCTGGCAGACCTGCCTGGAGAATGGGCCGGTGTGGAGAACGTTCTGACAGAAACGAGGAAATGGTGGGATTAGTGATGATGTTCGTTTCTTCCGTTCATGTTTCCTTAATTTTTAACAACACATAACATTACCCACTTCAATAATCCTAAATTATTATAATAAATTATGCAGCAGCCTTTTAGAGACTGCAGTTGCGTAACATTCCCATTACTAGAAGGTGTGAATAAATGTCCCATGGCTCAGAGCAGCTCCTGGCACCGGTCCTGCTCTGCTATCAGCATGCTGTTAAGATTCCTTCGCACAAAACGAAAAAGCCAGGACTTTATCTCTGGCGATAAGGGCAAAACAAAAACCAGCACCCAGAGAGTAAAAGAAAGTAGGAGCTTTGAAGCTGCGTTGTGTGAGAGTGTGTGCGTGTGTGTAGGACTGTCTTGTCATGTGGCATCCACATGGCAGTTGGAGAAAATCTCTAAGGTGGAGCTCTATTGCGTTCACTCTCAATCAACCCTCTTCGCCACACTGCTTATAAAGCACTTAAGACTTTTTTTGCAGTCTGTAATTGAGCTCATTTTTTTTAACCCTGGTTTGAAGAACATCTCCAGTCTTTAGGAGGCTTCTGGCAGCGTCTATGAAACTTCTTTTACCACCCATCTTCCTGAACAGGGTAAAAGCTCAGAGGGAGAGAGCGTTAATACGTCGCTGTGGTGTTGGTGAAGGGTTACTGATGGCGTATGTGTTTGGGGGATGATAATGGGTTTGGAGCAGTGGAGACAGAAGAAAAGCCAACAAAAGAGTGTAAAAAGAGAGGGAAAGAATGAGGAAAAAAGAGGGGGATGGGGTCAGAAAAAGAAAAGGCTAAAGGGCTCTCAGCAGATGGGGAGTGAATAGAAAGATGAGGTTAAACAGAGAATGAGGGGAAGAACATTTGTGGGGGGCCCAGCACACTTTATCACTCATCTGTTGGTGTTTCAGACTCTGTCTGCCCTTTTTCATTGGACAAGAAGTGAGTCCGACCTGCACAACTGGCTGGAACACAACCAACACACATTTTTATACTGGTTATTTTTATAGTCACTGGTAGACTAGAAAGAAATGCCATGGTTCACACAAATCCTTCTCTCTCACAGTCGCGCTCACACTTTAATTACATCTTTGACTGTAAATAAGTAGAGAAAGCCTTTAGGTTGTGCCAGTGCACAGTGGAATTTGATGCTCCACCCTAGGCACTGAAAATGGAAATGGTGAGCATGCGTTAGCTGGTGTGTGTGTGTTTCTCTCTAGAACCCATGCCATTACCGCAATTTCACAATAGTAAATGCTGCTTCCTTAAAAATCCATACCACGCTGTTCATCTAAACACCTGCTCTAAAACACTTTACCTCAAAACCACTGAGTCATTTTTACCCACAAAACACCATCTATCAATTATGTCATCATTCATGCATGCACAGGCCGGTCCAGTGTGTCCAAGCGAGACCACTGAACTCTGCTTAACCCACTAAGTTGGCCCGGAGTGCCTGGGCAGGGTTGGAAAGTGGTCAGCATAATTGGACCAGAGATTGTAAGGGGCAGATAAAGTGAATATCACATAAAGCATAAGTCTTACTCACTTTGTTCTGCACTGGTCTATAAATTATGAAGAACCTATAAAATTTTAAGTACAAAAAAAGACTATATGAAAGAAAAAAGCCTTGTAGATGCTACACTTTTTAAATGCTTCTTCTTCACCACATTTGGACCTTTTTGGAAATTTGCCACATCCCATCTACAAGCCAAAAAATGGTTCATCAGAAAACCAGCTGCTTTGAAGAAAGTGCTATCGACACTCTTCCACATATCTGAGCTAACAAATACACGGGATTGGTTGGGTTTGCTCTGAATATATGTCACCTATATGAAGCTCTCTTTAACTCCTGGACATATATGACTACAGTGTTGTCAACATTCAAACCTATTAGCACATGAAAATAGGGTGAATGCTTTTCTACTGGGCCATTCGAAATCCCCAAATTGTACCTCATATCTGGTATTAGGTTGCATTTAGAGTTATACATATCTACAGATTCCTGGTTCAATAAGTTAGCGATGGATTATCACCCTGTCCGGGTGTACTCCGCCTTGTGCCCTAAGTCTCCTGGGATATGGTCCAGGCCCTGTGTGAGGAGTGTGTGAGTGAGGAGTGAGTGAGTGAGGGAGTGAGGAGTGAGTGAGGGAGTGAGTGAGGAGTGAGTGAGGAGTGAGTGAGTGAGGGAGTGAGGAGTGAGTGAGGAGTGAGTGAGGGAGTGAGGAGTGAGGGAGTGAGGGAGTGAGTGAGGAGTGAGTAGTGAGTGAGGGAGTGAGTGAGGGAGTGAGTGAGGAGTGAGTGAGTGAGGGAGTGAGGAGTGAGTGAGGAGTGAGGGAGGGAGTGAGGAGTGAGTGAGGGAGGGAGTGAGGGAGTGAGTGAGGAGTGAGTGAGGAGTGAGTGAGGGAGTGAGTGAGGGAGTGAGTGAGGGAGTGAGTGAGGAGTGAGTGAGTGAGTGAGTGAGGGAGTGAGTGAGGAGTGAGTGAGGAGTGAGTGAGGGAGTGAGTGAGGAGTGAGGAGTGAGTGAGGAGTGAGTGAGGGAGTGAGGAGTGAGTGAGTGAGTGAGTGAGTGAGGAGTGAGTGAGGAGTGAGTGAGGGAGTGAGTGAGGAGTGAGTGAGGGAGTGAGGAGTGAGTGAGTGAGGAGTGAGTGAGGAGTGAGTGAGTGAGTGAGTGAGTGAGTGAGTGAGGAGTGAGTGAGTGAGTGAGTGAGTGAGTGAGTGAGGAGTGAGTGAGGGAGTGAGGGAGTGAGGGAGGGAGTGAGTGAGTGAGGAGTGAGTGAGGAGTGAGTGAGGAGTGAGTGAGGAGTGAGTGAGGGAGTGAGGAGTGAGTGAGTGAGTGAGTGAGTGAGTGAGTGAGTGAGTGATTCAATAAGCTCCATTGATACCAAGTTTATTACTGCATCGTGTAAACATTAAAGCAGTTTATAGTGTAGAATATACATGGATTTCTATCACAACAAGAGCATTAAACTTGCATTGTGGTCATTGAAGTGCTTTAAACGATGTTTAAGATTAAAACAATGTTAATGTAAACAAATGATCAGGAGGATTATATATATATTTATCAACCACTTTTTGCCAGAATAAATAATGTCATTCTCCCCTTTGATCATTATTTTGTAACTGATTCTATGAAAACAGTTAGCAGTCGTGAAGTCAGAGCTCTTAGAGCCGTATGTATAGAAAGGGAGTAACCGTACAGTAGGGGGTTTGCTTATAGGATACGATGCACTGAGCTTGTGCTCTGGCAGAAGGCCACTATAAACAGATATAATTAGGCTGCTTTGGTTAAATTCGAGAGGCTCCAGTACTTTGGACTCAGTCTGGCTTTGATGTTTGAGCCAGTTCAAGCTCTTACATCACTAGCTCAGACACAAATTCCACCGAAGACACTCTCTCTGTCTCTGCTTCTCCTTTCTGTCTTTCGTCTTTTATTACCGAGGCACAGAAAATTCGGCAGGGAGGTCAGCTTTGTCAGGGTCTGCCCAACTCCTACTGTAATGTTACAAATGGATTTCTATTCAAACCAGCCCTTTAAATTTAAGTGAACCCTGGGGAATTAACAGTGGGCTGTTTTCTGACCTCTTATCCATTCTGTCTCGTCCACAGGGTCCCCTGATCACAGAATAAAGTGTCTACTCTTTTCCTCACTGTACTGTACTTTCTCTCTTTATGTTAAAGGGACAAGCTGGAGCATGGTTTAAAAAAAACACAACTTTACAGTCAGCCAGTAAAACAGCAGTAATGCAATTTGAAAGCCTGTTTTTAACGCCTCCAAGTACAGGACTCCGAATAGGGACGGTTTATTTGTCTCAGCTTTAGACTGCCAATGTATGTTAGTGGTATAGACACTGCTCTATAAAACCACTCCGGAGGTCTACAGGCTAGACCTCAAACATGCTTGAAATTCTTCAGTGAGCTTGTTTAGCCTTTTCGTCTGGGTCAAAATGATCCATTGAAATCTTTTTACATAAAATGTAAACAAATTGTATGCAAATCATGCTGACTTGTGAATTGATTGACTGAATGAAAGTAAAAAGGAAAATTCGAACCAGTTGATAAAGGATTAATGCAACGGAAGGACGATGTGCATAAATGTGCATGACACCTTTTCTCCAGTGAAAAAACAACGCAGCTGTTCACGGGAGACATATTTTAATTCCAGTTGTGAACGGCTAAGCGTCTTTGGTCGTCCTGCTTTATTTTGCAGCCAACGATGTGCCCACAGACTCGCTGACACATACACTCACACACACGTTCACCGCTACACCTGCCCGTGACTGAATCTCCATTTCTCTATTTCCTTATTTGGCAGTTGGCATGAGTGTAGCAACATTCCCTTCTCCAAGACGCAGTCCACCTGCACCTGCCTGACCCACACTCGCGCACCTGTGTAATAATCTTCAGAAAGAGGAACACACAGTCACACACACACACGTACTTACCAACTACGTCTAGGGTGTAGGTGTGGTTTATCGAGCCATATTTGTTCTCCACCACACAGGTGTAGTTGCCTTTATCAGAAGGAACCACACTCTCCATGATCAAAGTCCAGTGCTGGTGTCGGACCTGCACAAGAAAACAAAAATTACTACTTACTAATATATAAGTATTCTTGTTATACTAGTTGCACACTCGGGTCTAAATTGGTAATCATTTCCTTCGCTCCCAGTAGGAGCGAATCCCATTCACCCAGTATGGAATCTTCACGTCAGTATTTGGTTTTATAGACTTAAACTACAACATATTTCAACAAATATTGCATAAATAAAATAAACATTCCTAAAAGTATCAATGAAACTTCAGAAGGAGGCAAATTAAGGAGAGTTGGGGGGGGGGGGGGGGGGGCAAGACTTCTCTCCAAGCCTGCAAGTGAAGTGATCTTTCCAGCCAAGAGCATCATGGGAAAAGCAATAGCGGCACGCTGACAGACAGCTCAGAGCGTGAACCCCCACCTTAGGAATGTGACTCTCGTGACTGCAGACCACGCTCTAAATCCAACCTGCATCCCGTTCGTTCTTTCCAGAACCAGAACCTTTGTTAAACTTTATCCTCTCCTTGGAAAAAATTGATTAAAAGGATATTCTTGATATTAAGAAAATATTGCGTTTCTCTGAGGATTCAATATAGGATTTCTTTTCTGAAACATTTATCTGTTAATAAACAAATAAAAACACAGATAAAGTTCCGCTCCTTGTTCATCACCCAATGTAAAGCAGTGCTTGTGATGCAGGATGTGTTAGTGCGGTTAAGCTAAAGGAACATCAAAGTCATGAAAAGTCTTTAAAAGGAATAAGATCATCTCGTGCTATTTGGTTTTTCCATGACTATAACCACCAGCATATGAGGAACGTCTGAGGCATATTTCTTCGACTGCACACTGCTGTGAAGTTTTAGTATGGTGCACTAACGTTAAGCCAATTTGTATTTCCAATTTTACACAAGTCATAATAAATGCATGTAATGATTTGCCGATTTCAATTCGAAATGCATGCATCTTAGCCCAGCGAGCGAGCACAAATGATCACTGGTGGAGGTACGCTGGCCCACAAGAAGTTCCAGTTAAGTCTATTAAACATTAACCCAAGGGTCGAGTCGGGGACAGATACCAGAACAGTGCATTCGACTGTTTGTTAATACCAGTGACCTCACCTTGGGTACATTCAGAGCAATGTTTAGTTTAGTAACAAACCGCCTTACTAGCATTTCAACACTGGTTTCTTATCAGCAAAGATTTTCCCGGGCTCACTTTCTGAAACGTTTTAATTATGCTTGTGAAGTCAAGCATACCTGTGCTTTGGAAGAGTGAAAGAAATGAAATGAATAGCATTATAAATCAACTTTGTTGTTGTGATTGTTGTTATCGCTAGTATTAGTATCCTCTATATACTGTAAGTAATAGTATTACCCTATAGCCCCCCATGCGGTCCTCTGGCCGGAACGGTCTGCCATTTTTGAGCCAGTATAGCATCGGCATTGGGTTCCCCCCCGCTGCACATCGGAACTTCACCGTGTTGGCTGCTGGAACTGCATGGAGCTTTTTCTCCATTTTTTCTGGTGACGTCCAGTGTGGAGGTCCTGAAACAAACAAAAGGAGCTGTTACAATCACTTGCTAGCACTGCACATTGAAAAAACATTAGGAATATGCTGCATTCATTAAGATATCCACTGTGACTTAAAATGTCTTCTTTTTTTTTTTCATCCAGATATCCAAGTATATCCTTCCAGTACATTAAACAAATGATATACATTATATACATGATATTAAATTGAGAATCTACAACAACTAACCATATTTAGAAAATACAGCAACTATATTATATTACACAACATGCTAATATAATCCATCCATGGTCTATATGTTTTTTCCTATGTAGGACTAGTGGGGGGCTTATTGCACAAGACAGGGTACACCCTGGATGGGGTGCCAACCCACACACTCACACACCCAAACATATATTATGGGCAAGTTGGGAATGCCAGTCAGCCATAGGTCTTTGGACTGTGAACATATAAATTCTGCCAGAGACCAGAGACTGGGCTTCGAGTATCCAATCTTCCAAACCCATCGTGCCACCACTGGTATAATTAACCATTTCAGCATCATATAATCCCTGTATGCAGCTTATTGTGAATGTTACAGTATAATTTACTGCAACTCTATGGGGCAGTGGTGGTCTAGGCAGTAGAGGATCAGAGTTGCTGATCGAATGATCAGGGGTTTGACTCCCACCACAACCATGTCACCACCTGTTGCCACAAGACACTTAAACGCACAAAACCAGATCAAACGATCCAATGTGGCAGCCCAAAGGATAAAAGGGACAAAGCCCAAGAAAAATAAAAGTCTATAAAAAAAATGTGACTGTTCTCTGAGCAAGCCACTATACTCAACAGCTGATAAAAGACACAGAATCCTCGTATGCGGAACTTCATTTTGTTCATTTCTACAAGCTTGGCGGAAGCCCTGAAAAAAGCAAAGGCCAAAGCTGAGAGGAAGAAGAATCCAACTCCAAACTGTTATTCACACTCCCGTATCAGCTTAACTACAAGGTCCATTGTAGCAAGCGTCAGCATATCAACTCAATCCAAATGACTTAAATAAAACCATATTTTCTTTCCCACTAGAACATGATATTTAGAGAAAGAAGAGGGGAAAAAAAACCCAGAGGAGATGAACGGTTTACAAAAGCGAGGTTTGCCAAGAAGAATGGGACTGTCCAGGTTGATTTCCTTTGCTAAACATTTACTTTTTTTTAACTCATTAGGTCATGTAGCTCCTGTTCTGTGCATGGCAAATTAAAAAAAATAAATAATAAAAGGGTGGCAGATCATGAGGTGGTTAGTTGAGACTAACAGGGAACATTTTAGTACTGACATGTGCTTTTGATGAAATTCAGTGTCCAAATTCCTTTCAGGGACCCCTTGAGCTGTTGAAACCAAACACTGGAACAAACTCCACATATTCTTCCCTTCTACTCACCTTTTTTTTCTCTCTCCTTTAGACTCATTCTCTCTAGAACATGAGAATAATTAATAACCTAAAAAATAACCTAAAACGCAGTAAAGAAATTCAGACCGGTGCCGTGGTTAGCACTGTCGCCTTGCACCTCCAGGGTTTGCGTTCGATTCCCAGCCAGGCTCGATTCCCTTCTCTGTGTGCATGGAGTTTGCATGTTCTCCCCGTGCTTGGTGGGTTCCTGGGATAGGCTCCAGGTCCCTGAATACAGGATGAAGCAGTATAGAAGATGAGTGAGTGAGCGAGTGAGTGATATTCAGACCAGTGAGATGTTTCTCAAACAATTAGGCTTTAAACCGGTATAATTGCTCTATTACACAGCAGCAATCTTGCCTGATATGGAACGGTCGTAATTACTCCATTTCTCCATATATGGATGATCTTGAGTAGATTTCTGGTGTGTGTGAACCGGAAAGTTTTAGCATAACTTGATACCAAACATGTAAACAGAGAGCTTCCTTACAGCGTGAAGGCATGCCAATTGGTTTCCCTTCACTCTCACTCTCTCTGATGATAAAGCTGATGATCTTCCCTCTCTCCACATGCAATCACATTTTTACTTCCTTCCTCTGGGTACACTTACACTACAGAATTCTCTCTTACTTTCTTTTTTCCTTTAACCCTTTGACCTCCATGACCTGCTAGACCAACAGGACACCTGGTCTCTGTAATGGTTTGGCTCTTATTGCTCCATGGACAAAGATGAACAGGTTGAACAGGATGACCCTTGGGCGAAAATGGTGGCAGGGTTGTGTTCCCATGGCCCTTGCCCGGACATGCCACATTTCGAAGTAGCTGCCCTCAAAACCTCCAGAGGAAGTTTCTAGCAATAAAAGTTACCAATATTGTCTTGATGCGTGTTCCAGCCTTAAAGTAGACTGCACTATTTCATCACTATTATTTTTTGCTATTATATGTTATTATAAGATTAAGCAAACAATGGGACGGTTACCAACGTCCCAGGCCAACAAGTCTTAAAAACGTCCAGGAGACCTCACAGACTTCAGCAGCACTCCTCCTTCTTAATAAGAAGAGAAACCGGAAAAGTCTGCAAAAAGGTTTGTGCCCAGGGTTGTCTACTCCAATATGTCCAAAGTGGCCAAACACAAAACGAAGCATGCTGTTGAAAGAGGAAGAAGATATGCTAGTGCGGTGCTGCTGAGGCCCTCTCTGCAAAGAAAGGGTTCTTAGTGGTTCGGCTAGGCACGGTTCCAAACCATTGAGCCCAAGACTGCCTCAAGCACACTGTTTAAACACTGCCAAACTTCCCCTGATCCTCATGCAATCTCCAACCCCCCCCCCCACCCACCTCACCCACACACCCACCCACACACACACACACACACACACACACACTGCCACCTCCATCCTCTGCTAGAGGCCAGAACAACACAGTGTGCACAGTCAAGTACTGGTCCTGATCCAAACCAGAGCCTGCTAGTTAAAAAGCTTATTGCTTCATTCTGCCTTGCTTTCAACTCCATCCCCCTTTTTAACAAACAATCTTAAATTGGTCAAAGACACCAAAAATGACATGAAGTTCCAGAACAGATTCTGACCCCCTTTTAAGTCAGAGTGATCTAAATAAAATGCTACTTTCTGTTCCAGGCTCGATCAATATTCTGTGCTTGTTTTTTTAGCAAGAATAAAATTTTCTCAGCAATCACACTTACGCATTTCGACCACAACATTTTTTTTATGACTTCTCCTGCTTTGTGTTCCCTATACGATATACGTCAAAGCCGACCACACTGCTTTCTATATGCGCTCTCTGAGCTGAGCCTGATTCAAAGCACGTCTCTCTTCAGGTAAACAGCACAGACCAGACGGGTGGTTTCCATAATGGACATGTCTGGGTGACGGGCGCCTCTCAAGCTACCTGACAGAGAAAAAAAAAGGGGGTAAGAGAAAGAAGACAAAAACGACAGAGTAATGCCTGGAATGCGTCTGTGCTGACATTGCACAGAGCTCTACTACAAGTCTAAAAAGCTTGGTGACAATTGCTTGACAGGCAACCCCAAGCGCGTCTATCAACAGACCCACCAGGCTGTGAGGATGAATTCGTGACAAAGACAACACAAAATTCCTCACTGAAAATAAGCAGAGAGCTGTCCTGCTCCGACTGAACTTAATTCAGTAGAGAAAATGCCTGAGGAAGGGAAAATGGACAATATACTCGTTAACATCTGAATAATAATGTCTAGTATGAACAGAGGTATTGCTCATTGTGTTTAACCACAGGATTGTAACAGTTATCCTCTAATGGTGAAATGATGTTTAGATAAGACAGTCCAGTCCTGGAGCAGCGGTTTGAAACCTCCATCGCAACCTTTCAGCCACAAGTAAGCACTAAGCCCCAACACTAACTAACACCTTTTCAAATGCTACTCTAAACACCAGTGCTAAGTGAATGGTCCACGCGGATTTTTCAGATACTCACGCATCTGTTCGGTGTCTGCCCCGACATCATCCGATCGCTCAGCGTCGTCCTGATCGTCACCGGATGAGATGGTATCTGCAAGAGCACCGGCAAAACTGTAACCGTCCTGCTTTTACTCGTCTTAATAGCTCTAGATTCATGCAATACTACTACAGCTACTTAACAAAACAAGGAACAATCTGGGAATGCAAGCATTAGACTAGACAACTATTGCAGAAACTATACGTGAATTTCAAAAAAATGTTGAACTGTGTAACATAAACAGCATTCAATGTTTAGTCTACGGAGGAAAGTTTCAACAGCATCGCTAAAGACAACAGGCGCTGATGCTAGCATTTCCCGTTTTTAAACCAACCACTCCACCCTTTTGCTCACATCCAGCAACATCCAATACAACGGTGTCAAACCCAAAACACCACAACGTGACTACAGCCAGACTTTTTGTGCAGGTTTAAACATTTTGAGGCCGAGTTAAATGGAGGTTTGGACCTGGCAGAAGATAAACACACCCGAATAAACATGGCGCCATTTTTAAAATATTTTTTTTCCGAATCAGACTGGGAGGTGGGAGGGGGTTAGATTTCGCTTGTGGACGTGTCGTCTCACCTGTGACATTAACAATGAAGCACACCGCATCGGTGGCCTTAGCGCCAGTAGCTCGGCATGCGTACAGGCCCGAGTCAGTCGGTGCAGCATGGCGGATGTGCAGCTGCTCACGTTCAATGAGCGTACGGTTGTCCGGAATAAGCGACGTGCCGTCTTTGGTCCACACGATGGCAGCTGCCTCGGGCAGCGGGCAGTTCAGCTTCACAATGTCTCCTGGGTGCACCGAGCACACGGTGGCCTTTGAGCTCTCGGAATTGATGGGAGGCTCTGCAGAGCAAGGGTAGGGAAGGGACGAGCGAGAGAAAAGAAAGCGGTGAGACAGAGTGCACAGGAAAAAGGAGAACTCCGGGTGAGAGAAGAGAGAAAACAAGCGAAAGCATAAGTTGGAGCAAAAAGAGCACACCATAATGATCCGCCAAAAAGCTCTAGAATGACTTGTGTGAAAGACAGAAGCCAAAAAGCAAAAACCCTCAAGGCACCATTACAGTAAGTATGGTATATAGTATTACTCAATCAATTAACCAAATACTGCTTTGATCACAGGAGCATCGCAAAAGGTGTAACTTTTGTTCTGCCACAGAATTTTCTACGTCCAACAGGATGAAACGTAACTTATTTAATTTAGGAAAAGTATAGTATCTGAAAACAATCTTGGCATTACAATGTAAAGCTCCTAAATAGAGTATCTGAGTTCGCTACGTACACGTTCTAGACTGTGCTGTGTGTACATATACTGTAGATTTAAGAATCCATAAGACTTAACGTGTGCAGCATGCCCTATCTTCAGAAAAGTTTTCCTTTACTTGAAGACATGAAAAAAAATAAAGTAAAAAAATATCTATATATTTCCCGAAAACAGCCCTTTCCTAAGTAAATCAAAATCCTAATTCACTTGTATTTAATTGTATCAGCAGAGGAGATTTAAGGCATTCAGTCTCACACACACAGGAAGATAAGCAGTACATTTGCATGAGCAATTTGCGCACAGAGAACGATTCCATATTTCTTCCACTACAGTTACGAATGTCCTTGGTTTTCTTTATTTCTTTCCTGTCGATTCCACTCGGGCCCCTAATTAGGTCCACAATACTGCTTATTCATTTGACCAATTATGTGCAATTCATGCTTGTGGCGTCTATCTGAAAAGCTACAGGATATCAGATTCTCCTCCAGCATCTGTTATTCATTTCAAGGCTGCATAAGACAAATGTAATAAAACGTAATAACGGCTTATAGCGGGTCTGCTATCCATCACGCTAGTTAAAGAAGAGTTTGACAATGCAGTGTTTAAGCAATGCGGAGTTGCTATTTTTCCTATTAATAGATGCGAGCAAAGCCAATATGAAAGCAAACACATCATTAGCAGAATAAAAAAAGGGAGACGCTGGATAACAGCCGGAACGACAAAAAACGCGCTCATATGTTAGTATTACGGCAGCGATCTGTATTATTCTCTTTCAGGTACGCAAATCTATCTGGGTGAAAAGTACAAAACTTCAGGACCGTGCTCATCTTCCAAGTGTTTAACAATTACAAATACGGTTTGGTTTGAATCTTTTTTTTGGATTGAAAGACATAAGAAGACATGCACAAAGGTACAAAGATACATGCTGTGCAGTCCAACTTAAACACAGGGAGAAGCTAAAACGCAGGACACGCATGAGGTTGGGTGTTTTAACGATCAAAAACTATTGTAGCGAAAAGTTCAAATGAGCTCTACTAAATGTATTTCTCTGACAGCGAAGTTAAAGACGGCAGTCCTGGGAGCAAAATGGTGGTGGAACACGTTAGATAGTTGAGAAGTGGGTGAGAGGAGGCAATAATTAAAGGTGCAGTGGCACTCCCAGGCTTTCCTGCGCACCGTCCTTGCAGCACATTCCTGCGCTATTATGTGAGCCATAAGCGCCTTCTGAGAAAGGGGAAAGCCAGATCACTTCACACACAGGACTTACGGGGGCCCGGGAGTGTGCGTGACGATCTCAACCTTCCAGGCACGCTGCCCCACACAGGTACAGTTGCTTTATTGTTGCTTTTTTTTTTTTCTTTCTCTTTTTTTGCCCCGCCCTCCACCTTTCCCTTGCTTTCCTTCATTCCGGAAATAATTAAGTCCTTTTTTGACTTGCCGTTTAAGGTGCACGGTCATGTGGCAGTTGATTGATGGGAACTGTATTCACCGCCTTATGTTTCCGGAGGCCTGTGTTTGGCGAGTGGTTGGTTAACTGTTATTTGCCGTGTGCTTCCTTCCATTGTGCGATCAAAGGATAATCTAAAAAAAAAAGAGCACGGTGCACGTACACGTCGTCTGTTTCAACCTGAGACTCATTATCCTGCCATACAATAGGCTAGTAGTTGTGAGCCACACTTTGTGGAATAATCCTGAAGACATTTCGCCACAATGTGTCTCAGGTGAGAGATGAAGCTTCTTTCGCAAGTCCTGTCACGTCGACTTACTACAAGACCATTCGAATACCTGAATGCTGGGGAAAAAAAAGAAAACACGCAGATGTGCATCTTACTGCAAGGTTAAAAAACAGTAAGATGTCAGTCGAATGCTCCTGACTGTGTAGCAGGTAAAGCAGAGAGGAAAGGAGCGGTGGGCGAGAAGTGCCTGAGCGATAACAAGTCACGTGCAACTTAAAAGGGAAGGCAGAAAACAGTCAGAGAAGGAATACAGGTTAGAAGAGCTCTCCAACACGGTCACAATACTCATTATTTATTGGGTTCACTATTGCGAAAAGACCAAACAAAAAAGGTTTTTTTCTTTTTTGTTTTTCATGTTTCCTGACTTCAAACCACTGCATCTGTTTTATTCCATCAACACCTCCTCTTTTCCTTCCCTCACCTCTCACCCCTGCCCTCCTGACCCCATGACTCTGACCCGCACCCAGCCTGGACCCCCTGCGATCCTCTGATTATCTGGCTCTTCATGGGAAAACATAAGAAAATGCCAATAACTTTAAACAGACTCTAACTGATGCCGAAATTTTTTCTTGTGAAAAAGAAATCCCACAGCCTGTAGAAAAGCAACAGCAGAGGAAACGCATCACCCGACACTACAGATCCGTCCAACAGGTGTAATAGCCGCTCGCTTCTTTCCCTCCCAATTGTTTTCTGATTTGCACCTCAGTAGCTTCCTCTACTTAAGTTAAGCTTCCTCCAAACCATCACAAGGTTTCTCATCCGTTTCTCACATCGACCTCCTTCCTCGCTTGATGGTTGAGAACTGAATGGATACGACCGACCGGTGATAAAATCGACCTCATATGGTGTTTCTGAAGCTCATTCCCACATCACTGATAGAGAATTTGTAAACCTTCGATCTTTGAGTACCACACACACCACACCGACCCAACCTTCAGTTCCTGTTCTCCATCTCCTCCTTCCTCATTTTCTCACCCTTTCTTTGTAAGCCTCTACCTTTTCTCCCCCCAAAACTTCTCTATTCTCTAATCTCCAACGCCTTTTCAAATTCTAATTTTTTTTGTCGGCTTTATCGCCATGACAATGCGCGCACAGCCAAAGGCCACAAATCTTTCGGGGCGTCCACGGCAACCGTCTTCCAGACGATAATCTGAGGCCTCCTCTGAGACCTTTCATGGGCCGGTTTTCCAAATAAATATAACCGCTTGTCAACTATATAAGCACATCAGGTGATATAGAATTCAAATTGCTGTGGTTTTTATTTAGTCTTTTATACATATATAAAAACTCCAATAACTTCTGGTCACAGCCTGTACAACATCTGCCAGTTTTGCCCAGCAAACACGAGCAAACACGTTTTTATTGGTGCCAGGTGTCACATAGAGGCACGCAGCATAAGTAACCTGGCTAATTGCAAATCCTACTCGAGGATCGACACACCATCAGACAATACCATAAAATACCACTGGCAATGAACCTCCTGATCCACGGCTACTAAAGAGCACTTCAGCTGCAGCTGCCCAGCATTCGTTTAGTAGGACGATGTATCATCACATTCACATTACACAAGAAACGGATGTGAGCACAAACTTCAAGTTACAAGTAACATTGTACAATTCTGTTTTTGTTTTTTTGTTAGACTGGATTTGCATGTCCTGACCGTTCGCTTTCATGATTACATGTGACTTTTATCTGACTCTAACGTGGTTGCTTTTGTCCTCTGAAACAGCATGCACGCTCACATCGGGACGTCTTTGCTCATGCCGTCTGGGTCAAAACACGTCTTGAGTTTGTCTCACCACTCATTCTTTTCAAACAGTGAACTCCATTTTAGCAAAAATATGCTTGGGGTTTTTCGATCTACAGGAGGGAAATCAGTTAGTCTGCTGTGTTTGTTGACGTCTAGAAGAAGAAAAGGGACGGCTTGCTTTAGCTGCTTTAGCTTTAGCTTTAGTGTTATTGCTGTAAGTGCTGACCAACATTAGTGAGAACCCCACACATGCAGAATGGAGAAAAGTCATATGAACTCCGATCTACCCGTTCTCATTCAGGAACCATGGCTATAGAATATGTATCTGATCTACAGCCACATATGAAAGTGACTTGAAAGAGTGACATATAAGAGGTGACATATAAAAGAGAAATGAGATCAGATCTGAAAAAAATCTGATGTGTACATTCAAGCAGCCGTTAAAGAAAAATCACATTAGGGTAAAAATTGAGTCACTTCAGGCTGTTAATGTGAAAGTAGCGTTTATTAGCAGCAGTCTAGTGTAATCAGTGGTGTTTGGGATTAACACAGCGCCAGTTCCAGCAACACTAATCCCTTTTGTGTGTGATCCTCGTGGTTTCTGAATTCTTCTTCCCTTCAGACCATAAACTTAAACTCCTACAACATTCTGAATCAAATCAATTATTAATTAATTGTACAAAGTTTATATTTTGTCTAATGCTGGCAAAAGGAAGGAGCAGATGTTTTTTGTTGTTGTTGTTTTTTTTTAGGTAAGATGGACTTTCCCACAAACCATCCTTTGGCTCTGGCAAAAATGTATAGACTGCTACTAAAATATAAAGAACACTTTTTATCATTTAAAAGACTTAAAATTATCTTAAAGTTCTTCTCTTAAATCTGGAGCAGTAATCAGAGTAATCAGTGTATCTCATTACAGTGTGTGTCTCATCTTCGTACACTCCCTCACTGTGTATATACTGGTGTTACAGGTTTTGAGCTTTCCAGATTTAAGCGGGAATGCTCGAGTTCCACGGAGGGAGAGGAGGAGTCAAGGATAAACCTGCAGGGGTAAAATTAAGGAGGGAGGGGTGTGATGGGTGGAAGAAGAGCGGAAGTAGGTACGATTTCAAGCCCTAAAATGGATTTAAATCGAATGAAAGCGTGGCTGACTTTTGTCTTGTTCTATCTGAGACAATGAGACACTCAGACGAACCAGAACACCAAGCAGGAGAAAGAAGAACTTTTCAGCTGATATGGAAAAAAGAATAGAAAAATCTTTGTAAATAAGTGGTAGAACCGCTCTCGTGCAGCAGACGACCTGACACATAACCTAAGTGTGCTTATGGAGCACTCAGGCGAGTCTCTACTGTTACACCCTCAACGTAAGATGTAAAGTAGTAGAAGAGCTGAATACCTGAAGAAGGCATTATCTTCAAGTCAAACTCCAGAGGAAATGACGTGACCTCCTGAGACCTATTACTAGTCTAGAAGTTTGCCTTACCATGTTTTGTGTGTGTGTGTGTGTGTGTGTGTGTGTGTCGTGCAGGTGACTTGGCTGTGGTTTGCAAACACGATACTTAACTACTCACAAGAGACTCACAGCCATCACACAAACTATTTTTTTCTACAATCAAAAAGACACTGTACTTTTCATTTTTTAATTCTGTTAGCTTTTAAATTAGATGCCGATGTATTTATATGAACTAATTGAAGATAAGTGTGTTGAAGGAAAGCTGTATGTTCAACCTCAATCAGGTAAAAACTCCCCAGCACATGACACTTAATCTTCCATCATGTGACCCAGGACACTCCTCCACCGTATGAGAGAGGAAATAAGCGCAAATCTGCTTAGTAAGTTCAGTAATTGAATTACTGCCTCGACTACCACAAGGCTTTAACTGGGGGAGCAGAATTTACTAAAAGTTAAGTGTTCATGTGTACGGATCATCAAGCAGACTGCGGCATTTGCTTAAGACGACTGACTGCTATAACGGCAAAGAACATTTTAAACCAGCTTGAGTGCAGGTTAGTCTTATTATGATGGCTTTGTCAGACCTCATTATGATTAAAATTATGATTAAAGCTCTATCTTACGCAAACCATCTCTAATCACACCTACAGACTCTTGCGGGAAAAGACATGTTGGTAAGAATAAACTCTAAACTGACAGAATAAACTGACAGCTATTCGTGTTACCAATTCTACACTCGCAGTACCGACACAGCTGTTCAAATACCAATCTAACGAACATTTTCTTCATTTTTTGCATATTAAAAGCGATTGGTAGAGCTGTAAAAGTCTTTACACTTCCCATACAAACGGCATCCTGTATCAAGGAAGGTTAGAAAGAAAAATGTTTTCTTGTTTCAATGTCACTCCCTTCTGAGCGCAAGCACGGTTTATTTTTCTCCCAAACAAACTATGAGCTGCTAGCATGCCAGCAAGAAGGTATGTGTGTGGTCCACAGCACAGAACGTCATTACATTTAGACTGACGGTGGGAGAAAAAAATAAGAGAAGAAAAGACAAACACATCACAAGTGAAGCCCTGAGGGGGAAAAAAAAACATAAAATTGTTCTGAAAACAACTCCGAGATATTTGGCTAATCGAAAAGCCAGTCAAGTCAAATCTAATAAAAGGAATGGCTACAAAACAACACAAAAGTCAACACTGCTCTCTTTAACACATGCAACAAAAGCTTAAGCACTCTTAAAACTCAAACGTTTTATCTTCTCCATGCAAGACCTTAAAGTGTCGCCGTATTTCCCAACAAAACAAGAAACACACTGCGAGTGAAAAATCGCCGCATATGAGCCATTCTCACAAGTGGTGTTTCCCTCCAGCTCATTCTTTCCTTTCCTAACACTTCCTCCCATAAAATTAAAACTAACGAACTGGTACAAAACCAGTGTTTATTTCTCTGCATGGTCATATCACAAACCCACAAGAACCATTACTGAAACTTTCAAGTCAACCATTCAGACGTCCAGCGCTACTCACCATCAGCAGCCTCCTCTTCTTCGCTGGGGACGATAGGCGGCCGTGCCCGGACAGTCGCTGCCAGGCTCACCAGCAGAAGCACAACCGTAAGCCGTGGCCAGGTGGACATGGCGTCAGTGACGGACACGCCTCCCCATCCCCTTTTCCTCCACCTCCCCCTGGACACTGATCCCATCTGAGGGCCTCCACCCGACCATGAACTGCAGACGGCAGCTCATGAACTGAAACTCGCTGGAAGGATCCAGTAACCTGCAGCAAAGCAAAACAGAGACAGAGTCAGAAAAGTCATTTTTGTTAATTTATATTTATTTTGGGGAACTATGATCTTTGACATTTTATTCGACATGGGTGTAGAACAGTTACAATTAATTTACACTTTTCAAGTTTATCACGGAAAGCATGTCAACAACAACTGGAGGTGTGTGTGTGTATGTATGCTGTCGAACAAGCTGTACCACACACACATACCAAAGTACTGACACTATAGGCCACTAATCTCCCTACTGTTTCACAGCCACACACCTTAAATAGACGGGAAAAATATGTTTTTCTTTTTTCTTTTATTTTCCAAAATGTACACTAGTTTTTCTGACTATGTTAAAGAGTTTCTTAGAGGAATTGAAATAACCTGCAGCTGAAGTAATAACACATCTCTCCTAGCTAGTACTTGTTATCTACTATATCGATCATATAAACTAGTATTTGTGATTAATGTAAACCAAGTCCTTTTTAGATTTGATTTTATTTGACTAAACAAAGAACTTGCACAATAATACAATTCTGAAATTCTAAAACATATTACAACATTTCCACGATTTTTAGGAGAAAATGTTCAACGTGATTTAAAGACTTTTGGAAGTTAAAAAAAAAACACAACTTGTAATTCTTCTTCATCTTGAGGATCACACACTTCGACACTAATTACACCACCAGTGCACCTTTAGTATCACTCGGAATGATCTAATGCAGTAATAATCTACAGTATTAATGCAGAGTTGTGGGTCGAGCTCGTGCGTGTATCGTGTGACACGCGCTGCGCTGCGCGAGCGTCGTGGTTTCGGTGACGTAGTGACGGTTAGAAGTCCGACACTGTTTATTCTTTCGCATTTCAAACTGAAAAAAAAAAAAGATATCATATAAACCAGAAGAAGAGGTCAATATTGTTCCTCACACTAGTTGCTCGGAATCTCCTGTAAGGGGGGTTTAAAGCGAGAGTCGCGGGGGCGCGCGCGGGACTCTGGAGATCGTATACAGCTGCGGTTCCCAAGCGCGTGCACGAGTCCAGCTGCGCGCCATTGATTAGCTGTTTACTCTCACGGCGCTGAATGCACAGAGCAAACGTGGCCAATACTGGAGTCACAGCAACTTCTTCTCAGAGTTTAGTTAACAGAACTTCACCGCAACTGGTACAAGTCAAACTGATTAAACTAATCAAAGCGAATGTGTACTTTTTGGGGAAGGAAAAAAAAAACTAAACAATGCATTGCAATTATCTCTCTCTCTCACACACACACACGCACACACACACACACTTCTTAAATGCTTACATCAGATCATAGGACTGTTTTGCTCTCAAAGAAAAACACTTCTCTCCTTAACGCCATTATCACCAGCGTGTTAACAGCCACCTCTAGGTTTTTCTTTTGCACACTATTAAGGCTTAAACACTCTAATGGCTGATCATCCGCGCGCCTCTCACACTTTGCATTTCCACAATGAAACAAACCTCCCTGAACGCGCGCAGAGATTTACGAGTCTGTTTCTGTCTCCACATCGCCATGCACACATTCAGGCCAAGCTGTTCTCATCTCAAGCGACATTTACCGGTTCACAGTTTAGTTACTTCACTGTTCACTATTGATTACACATGTCTCGGTTAAAGGGCAACCTTTAAAAAAAAGCAAACACTTTTAATCAGTCGCTTCTTACAACAAAAAAACTACATGTGGTGGGTCTGCTTTGCTTTTGTATTATTATCACAGTTTCTGTAAGCATACTGTTATTACATACTGTTACACTTTTATCTCAATCCGGATGTCGGGTTTTTTCCCCAACAGATGTTCAAACACTCGTATAATTACATCGAAATGCACAATCAGACTTTTCTCATCTAGAACAATAAAAGTCATTTGTGTTCATTTTCACTAAAACTCAACTAAACCAGCACCAGATCGGCCCTCGACTCCACACACACACACACACACACACAGTGTCAACAGTTGCAAAGCTTTTTCAGTCCATTGTCTTCAGCACTTCTCGTGCAATCAGTTTTGCGCATGTTAGAGATTAACTTATTGTCTATATTATTGTTATTATTATTATTGTTATTATTATTATTATTCTAGTTGAACACATCACCCACACCAGAGACTTACTCCTGCGGCCCTGAGCTGCTTAATCCGCATGAACGAGTGAAAACCAGCGGATTCTTCTTCCTTTTCTTCTTTCCAGACTTTTCCCCTTAAAAGTTCACTATTCCAAATTCCACAAATGGGCAAAAACGAGCCAAAAAAATAAATAATCAGCTTTACCAAAAACAAAACAAAACCAGGGGGAAAGTTACTGATCCTTTACAGAGAGCAGCATCGCCAAATAGGAGCGTCGCAAAAAAATCCGCAGAAGTTTTCTTTTTTTATTGTTGTTGTTGCTGTTATTGTTGTTTATCCGTCCAAACTGTTTTTTTTTTTTTGGAGAACAAACTGCAAAGACAGAAAACAGAACGATGTGTGTTTTTTTCCCCTTTTTCCTTCAGGTCAGTGCACAAACTCAGATCCTCCTGGATGAAATCTGCGCTCCTCTAAATCCGACACTGTGTCTCCACGTCCTCCTACACGCACGCGCGCAGTGCTCACGCATTCTACACGCACGCGCCGAGCTCAGGACAAACACTGGACGCCGAAGCTCTTCTCAGTCTCCGAGGACCTGGGCTTCTTCTCATACGCTATAGTCAGCCTTAGTGCTCTTTTCCTCCTTCTCTCTCTCTCTCTCTCTCTCTCTCTCTCCCCCTGAAGAAATGTCACTCCCCCACCCGCTCCCTGAAACCTGACACGTTCCCTGACTGGAGCTTTTGGACTCCGTCCTCCAATGAGAAACGTCAGAAGGTCCAGCAGTCCTGAGTAGTGAAGCTCCGACACCAGTGGTGATGCAGCACCGGACTGCAGTTCAGCGGAGTGAGTGGAGCAGAGGCCAGACTGCAAACTCTGCCCGACCTCCTCCTCCTCCTCCTCCTCTAATCGTCCTACAGCCACACCGCCTGAGATTCACTCGCTCAAGAACACCGCCGCCTAGTGGCGACATATATGACGCGTCTAATTAGTAACTTCTGCCTCCTGCGGGTTTGAGTTTCCCATAAGCACAGCTAGAATCTTAAAAAAAAAAAAAAAAGTGCTCAAGTTGTTGTTGGAGGTTTTTGTTTTGTTTTGTTTTTAACTTCCTGAAAGGTTCTACTTGGGATCTGTTTGTTTTTCTGGTTTCTGGAAATTATTTTTGAAAATTCATAATAGAGAACTTTATTCTCTAAAGAAACTGTTTTTTCCCCAGTTGATTTCTAAAAGTATGTCGATGCATGAATATTTTTTTATGAATATATTTATCATTCCTATAGGAGCAGGGGTAGCTCAGTGGTTAAGGTGTTGGACAGCTGACCAGGAGGTCCTCGGTTTGAGCCCTGATGCAGCTGGGTTGCCACTGTTGGACCCTTGAGATACATATCTGTCGCGTGTATGGCAAGGACGTACATACACACATACATCATTCCTATGTAAAATTGATTATATATGTGATTTAGTTTTTGTTTTTTATAGTACACCAGGGTTTCCCCCACCTGTGTTGGTAGATTTGTTTACTTCACATATTACATCATAAGAGGAACTCATAATCTCCTTTTGTGTTTTATTAATATATTTTGCCAAATTATTTTACCATGATTAGTCTTACTACTTGGCGGCTCAGTGGTAGGTTTCTCGCCTGCCATGCACATGGCATCCAATGCCCAAACTCCACCCACTGGATGCAGTGCCAAGTCAGGATGGGCATCCAGCTTAAAAGTTGTTGAGCAAATCGTATGGTCTGCTGTTGTGAAACCTTAATGGGAGCAGCCAAAAGACCAACAACAACTCTTACTACAAAAAAGATTATGATTCACTTTGAAACAAGGCAGTTTTTAAAATAAAAATGGTCTACTACTTTTTGGTGTTTTTTGCTATTGTCTATCCATCTAGTTCTTGTTTTCCTTTGAGCAACACTAGATGACTGACTCAGTGCGACAGATGTTAAGCAGGAAAAACAAATGCAAAAAATATATTGCATTACAAATAAAGATTTACAAGCTTAATATTAAATTCTAAAATTGAAAAGAAAATTTAAAAGCTTTGGGTGGCAGAGCATTACTAATGCCCATTAATGTTTGCCCATGTTTGGCAAGGCCTAATAAATTTATTCCTTGAGTTTTATTTTACTTAATGGTTCCTTGTTACCTTCTGTGCCATTTGACTCCCCTTAATGGTAGATGTCAATCAGAAAATGTTGGAAAATCACTGAAAACGTAAAAAAACAGGCACAAAAAATAGACTTTGTGTGCTCCTGTTATAAGATATCTGATTGCATGATTGGCTGTTCTCTCAGTCTGAAAGTAGTGGCATACTGTACATTCACAAACATTATGTGATTTCTTATTACTTATGAATTACAGAAGAGAGCTGATAGTGCTTTCCTCCAATCCTCTTATACTGCTCTGCGCTTTATGATCCACAGTACAAAAAAACATGTGGAGGTTGTTAATGTGTCTCAGAAAGGGTACATGCCGGATAGATAATCTCTCCCACTCATTAAAAAATGTATAAAATCAATCAATAAATAAAAAAAATCAAGGTTTGCGGCTTATTCACTTGTTTTATTTGTGGCTTATTCACTGTTCCCTGTTCATGGTAACTGTACAGTAAATCAAAACTTGTCAGGCACATATTATGAACTTGTAAAAAAAAAGTTGTGGCTTTGAGACAATGTTCAAGCAAAACAATGGTGTAACGTGCTGTTAGTGGTTGCACCTATTAAAGGAAATCAGCTAGAGTTCAATATGCCAATATGTCTAACACAGTTATAAAGTGTAGCTGGATGCGATCAAAAAAGCTATGATGAGCATGGCTAAATATTAATGTGTGTGCAGACATGATCATTTACATTAAAAAAAGAAGGAGCCAGTGGTTTCCAGGTTATTAAGATCTTGCAGGGTTACAATGCATAGCACTGACGTTTATAATACAGAGGTTCAAGATGAACCGTCCTCATGTTTATTCCACTGGAATGAAAAGTTAAATGAGTGTAAGTTTGGTACCCAAATAAACCAAGAAGCTTTCATAATTTTTTTTTGAATAAAATTTTAAAAGTCACACTACGGAGCAGCATGATTGCATTAGAGTGTCCATACTGCACAGTTGAGGTTTTATGAGAAATCACTTTTTGAGTACTGACACTTTAGAAAAAGTAGACACCTTTACCATTAAGCCCTAAACATCAGAGAGACAGAGAGGCCTCCTACCAGGCTCTGCTTTCACCCGTATATTTTCCTTCTTCATGCTGTCTCTTCCATTGGTTAAAGCTTTTTCAAGGACCCTTTTCTTGCTGACCCTGTCTTCCCTCCCCCCATGAAACCCAGGCATGTGGGTTCGAAAGGGGAGGGAGTGCCAGCTAATATGCTTTCACCTCTGCTTTTTCTCCAATTCTCCCCCTCTAAGAAACACTGGCTGCTCGCCTCTTTTCCTCTAAGAAAAGAAACGTCCTCTTTCACTGCGAACAGGCCAGCTAATAAGGCTGTTTAAGAAAATGCAAGAGTGCTGTGTCAATGGAGCTGTCTATCTGTGTTTTCTCTGTCTTTCTTTCTCACCCGCTTTCACCCATTTTTTCCTTTTTCCCTCTATTTTCTCACCCCTACGTGCTCAGTAAGGCCATCTGAGGCTCCTAGACAAGGTGACAGCTTGGGTTGGAATTGGAGAACAGGAGGATTGAATAGAGGGGAACTACAGGTTCATGGGGACTGCAATAAGAAATAGATGAGTCTTAGGTTGTTAGGTTTTTTTTTTTAATTTTTTTTTTAGGATTGTCCACATCGCCTGTCCAAACCTGATTTACGCTGGTCTCATGCTTGTCTTCTCAGGCTTGGACATGACGAAAGCTCTGTAGGGGGGCCATAAAGACGTGCAGAAAAGTGAAAAGAGACGGGTCACATCTCTGTCAAAGAACAATTATTGTTCTTGCTCATTCTCCTCCCTTTTTTAAGGCTTAAGAAACCTGTGTTTCTTTCAAGGTATCAAGCATGAGGAATATGTAAAGTATTTTTATATTTTTATCTATTTTTAGAGTTATATCTATATTTGAGTGTGAGTTATGATTCACTATGATATCTAAGTGTGAGTTGTATTCTACACAACAGCAGAGTTTTTTTATTATATTACTTGGGTGTTGAATTAGAGTGATATATAATGTATATAATTAAATTTATGCTGTATGTAATTCTGTGTAGTTTGTGTACTTTCTGCTTGTAGTTTGCGGTTACCAGGGTTGAAAATAATCTACATGGAAAGCCAAATCTCATCTAAAATATCATTAAAAGGCATGAACAAAATTATTCTTTATTACAAATAAAGATGATTCCATGTTGTTAGTCAGTTTTGTTAATATTGAATATTATAGCAAATCAATTTGTCAAATATCTTGTTGCAGTGTTCATTTATTTAACACATTCTTTTTGGTTCTCTTTACAGTCTGCATGAAATCTCTCCTGAAGCCCCCAAAACAAACCCCTTACAAAATCCATGAAGCGCAGCATTACTCTCTCTAAGGGGCTGAACCTCATGACCAACTGCCAATCACTGAAACAGTGAAGAACATAAAACATGACATCTCTAACACAAGGATATCAGCTCCTTTGGACAAGCAGAAACAGAGTGCTCAGACCTGCAGCTGTCATTCACGTAATCAAATCCAAGTTTTAGACGACTAGCACAGAATCATTTTCAGTCATTGTAATTGGATAATTTTCATGAACAATTCTAACTATAAAGTTGTTTGATTCTTTTCATTTTTGTCTATTTACAGCTATAACTTACTAGCTGTCTCGGTCTTCCTAATTAAAATTGAACAAGATTGTAATATACAACTGTATCTAGATTATTATTATTACAATTAAGACATACTGTCATAGGTCTCACATAAGTTTTCACCCACATTGAAATTTTCCACTCACTCACACATACAGAAACATACCTTAATATTACTTGTTGCACTATTAACATTTTAAATATTCATGTGTAAATGGCGATTGTAAAGCTCAATTTTCCACCGTATATACACACACATGGATGGGAGGACAATGAAGTGATATGATTTGACTCGGCTCCCTAACAGGTTTCCTACAAATCACCAAATTGCTTTGGAATGTTTACATTCAGCCGGATTTATGAAGCAAAGCAAAGATTTATGGAGCAAAACTTAACTAGACCTCATAAGATGCTGAATTTAATCAGGACTGTTGGATTCTCCTCAAGCGTCTGTTGCACACTGTAACGTATTTCTGTGATTTCTACTTTAACATAACAGTTTTATATGTTAAATGATGTCCACAAGTCAATACAGTACTGTAGCTCACTTAGTATTCTTGTCAAATATTTAAAATTTGATGTCACGATTATATTGTAACAACACAGTCGGTATATACAGTAACATTAACTTTACTGTGAAATTTTATTCTGCTTCTTTAGTGAAGCAGAATAAATACACGTAAACATTCATAGTCATTTAGCTGCATGCTGGTAAGAATGCTAGAATTTATAGTAAACAACAAAAACTAATTTACAACACTGTAATATTTAATAATATACCTAGTACAAAATGACACATAAGCCAGATCATTTAATCATTTCACTGGTGTTTTCTTTTTCATTGAACTACACGTGATGTAAAATACAAATGAAAGTTAACTTAAAATAAATGAAATAAATTGAAGTCGTTGCTTTTGTAGTTTTAATTGCATGAAGGAAAAAAACCTTGCAGCCAGTAAATTACGGTAAAATGTTATTTTTTTAAAACAGTAAAGCAGATTTAAAACATAGAGGAATTAAGCTGTCCAACGGGAATAAAATAAATAAATGTATATATATATATATATATATATATATATATATATATATATATTTATATATATAATTTTTTAAATGAAAAATTTATAAATGTCACTTTTCACTTGAATTTTTTTATTGTGAATTATTCCTTCCTATTTCTTATTTTCTATTCTAGCATTTTCTAACTGTGTGACTTTGCTCATTTTAACATATGTTTCAATGAACTGAATGAAATGAGTATAGTTAGTAGAATATAGTATAGTTACATTTGTGACTGTATTTTTATGTACTATCCTGTTTTTCCATATATAATCCATGAGTTTTTGGATTCTTATATATGATCCATGTTTTGGATTTTAAACTACACAGGACAAAGTGGCACTGATGGAAACAAATATTTGTAAAACATTAATTCAGTAACTACCTGGCAACTCTGATGATAGTAAATCACTGTAAAGTTACATAAATATTTAAAGTTTAGTTTATTATATGGCTCAGGATCTCTATCATGTACAGTGTCAAATTAACCAGCTGTCCCTTCCCTAAGTTCCCTAACTAACTAAACTTCCCTAAGTTCCTTCATTTTCCAATGGAAAATCCATTAACCCCTCCCCTCAAAAAATAAACTGTAAAACTATTCTGCTAAACTATTAGGCTAATTGTTAGTTGTCATTAGTTGTATGCAAGAGTTAATTCACTGGCAGTGTGTTGTGTCATTTCCGCTGGACTGGGACAGGGACACCCAAGATCAAAACACCATTTGTCTTCCTCTTGTCTGCTGACAGGAATTTTGATTTATTGGTGCCATTTGTTAAGTCAATTATTTTGCTCAAAACAAATCCTCCTAAAATGCCATTCAAGACAGCTCTGTTTGCTTTAGAGGTTGGAGATGAGAAGAAGAATCTTGCCAAATTCCCTACCCTCCAAAATATTTTCATAACCAAATTCCAGAAATCACATAGTGTAGATAGTTCACGATGCTTGAGAGGAGGTTTGCGTATCGAATACGGAGGCACATAGGGTGATTCAGTGTCAGACCAAACTGAGGAAACTGTGGGGAAATGTATTATCCCAGTGGTGCCTTATTGGCACTTTTGGGATAAGTGGAGAAGTGGTATTTTCCGCTAGTGTTTAGTGGTAGTATTAGTGGTCGTGATGGATCAAACTGGAATCAGTCGTGTATTATTATGAAGCTCTTGGGGAATAAAACAGTTGCCACAGAAGGAAAATGCAGCAACCAGCAATAACATTACAATTCAAGACATTATGCCCAGTATTGTGTAAGTCCCCCTTGCGCCATCATGGCACAAGTCCACAAAACCTATGGTGTTTTGTTTTGTCTGGCACCAGGACATGGGCAGTAGACCTTAGGGTGCCGTGGGCTGTGGGGTGGGGCTTCCGTGAATTGGACTTGTTTGCCTGCCTCCTCCCATGGGTGCTTGATTTGATTGGGATCTGAGGAGTTTAGAGTCTGGGTCAGTGGCCTAGAGCTCTTTGCCGTCTATGCCCGGTGCTGAGTGGGCTGTGGTGCAGTAGGTTTAATGATAGATTCCTACAGAGCGAGCATTGACTTTTTTTTTTGACAATTTGTGTTGCATTGGATTTTTTGTGGAATTGGGTCAGGTGACCTATGCTAGCAGATTATCTGTTAATGTCTTAATGTTGTAATTTTAATGTGTTAATGTGATGTTAATGTTTCTAAGAGTTTTCTAAGAAGTGGATTTTGCACCATTTATTAAAAAATTTGATTTACCTTTTGATCTAATTATCCAAAGCAAATGATCCAATACCTTTAATAGAACATTGCCCAATGTTAGTACAAAAGATGATCAAGAAAACTCGTCAAATCATCAAAGGAGCTCTTTGGTGAACCTTTGTCCATTAACACCATTTGTCACCGCATTTACAAATGCAACTTATGGCTTAAATAAGACATACATCAATACTGTCAAAGACTTCTATGGGCTCTAGCTCATCTAAGATGGAAACGTGTTTTGTGGTCTGACGAGTCAGCATTTCAAATAACTTTTGGAAACAACCGCCGTCATTTTCTCTGGGTCAAAGAGTAAAAAGACCATCCAAGCTTTTATCAGCATCAGATCAAAAAGCCAGCATCAGTCTTTGTACAGTATGTGGGTTCGCCAGTGCTGTGGTGTATGGGTAAAGTGCATATCTGTGACCGCACCATTAATGCAGAAAATATGTTATTTTTGGAGCAACATGTGCTGACATCCAAACATCATCTTTTTCAGAGATATCCCTGTATTTTCCAGCAGGACACCACCAACCTGCATTCTGCTCAGGGTACACATGGGTGGCTATTAAACACAGAGTACGGGTCCAATTGAGAATGTGTAGTGCATTATGAAGTGCAAAATATGACAGACAAGAAATCATGCAAATTGTGCACCCGAAGACCTGCATAATAGAAGAATGGCAGAATTTCCACTAGCTACGCTTGACCAACTGATGTCTTCAGTGACTAAATTAAATTCACATGGTAAAGCATCACTTTACAGATGACTCCTTTTAGTTTTTATTAGCAATTTCCAGACTTTGTTGGAATTGGGGTTGTATGTTGAGAAGCACATTTTAATGCTCACTTTTCTCATGACCTCATTCCTACAAAGAATAGAAAAGAAACACTGCGTCAAGTTCTTGTCAAAAGTACAAATGTACATAATGGAATCTAGAACTTAGCTACCCGAAGCAACGTTGTATTGCTGTAATTTTACATTGTGGCAATAAGAACACATTGTTTACCTAAAATACAGACACCTCTCGTGCCTTGGCAAGGAATGTGCCTCTTTGGCAACAAAGCTAATAAACGCGGCCAACCGTGTCATACGTCCACCTTCTGTTGTGCTCCAGAACCACGGTACTAATGTTACAATATGATTCCAATGAATGAATTTATGATGCACTATGCTTTTATTTATGCCACTTAGCACTGTAGCACTGATAATGAAGAAATGTTTAAAAACAAAAATAGTTCAAATGACATATTCAAATGATTTGAATCAATATTATGAAGGTTGTGGACAGAAAAGGGTACTAAAGTGGGGCAAGAGTGGAATAACTGGGATTGAGAATATAATATGGGAGTGTACCTGGAACTGGAGCTTTACTGACACATGATCTGGGTGGTTTTGTATGTCTGGGATGGAAAGTACGTGTGTGAATTAACAATATTCAAAATTTACAACACTAAAGAGTGATTTGTATGGAATTCCTCACTATATGCTGAAAAGTACTTCGTTCCACTATAGGGCAACTGTAGGGTTACAGCATTCTACACAATCTTCCATTGTGGCAATAGTTTGGGTACGTTCTAAGTATATATGTGTTCTCATATACAGGCTTCCGCAAATCTCTTGGCATATGGTGCAAAATGTATTTCCATGTAAGTCTTTCTACATCCCTCCACTGAATAGATTAGTCCTCTGTTAAAACTTGACTTATGTAACACTCATCCTCAGCTAATCACATTCTCAGTTTTAGATCTGTCGAACCTTCCGACTTCCTGGGTTTCCCGAGGGATCCTTGTCTGGTAACGGATTTTTGCCAGGTTATAATTAAAACATCAGAAGTGGATGAGTCACATCCTGTGCCGAATGTAAAACAAATGTGAATCGGTACGTGTGTGTTCTTGTGTGTGTTTAGAACACATGCCTCAGGCTCTAATATGAACCATATCGTGACTGTGGTTGTACTACACTACACTATATGTCAGGAGGAAGCGGAGGAGGCTTCAGTGCTATTTTCAGCCACTCTCCATGGATCCAGGAGTTACAGAGCAGAAATGTGTTTTGTTATATAATGCTATATACGTAAGGGCAGTGGTGGCTCAATCGGTTAAGGCTGTGGGTTTCTGTGTTACTGATCGGAAGGTCGGGGGTTCGAACCCCAGCATCGGCAAGTTGCCACTGTTGAGCCCTTGAGCAAGGCCCTTAACCCTATCTGCTCCAGGGGCGCTGTAAGCTGGCTGACCCTGCGCTCTGACCCCAGTTTCCTAATTGGGATATGCGAAGAAGAAATTTTGCTGTGCTGTAAAAAGTACATGTGACAATAATTGAATATTCTTCTTCTTCTATATAAAGTATAATATTATACAGTATGCAGCAATATGTTAATAATTGTTGTAATCTATCTATGTATATATTTGCTACTGTGCTGCTGAGATTCCTACTTCTCTACTGTATGTTTTACGTCGATGTGTTTAGAAATCCTGAAATGTAATTTAAAAGTTGTGTAGTTTAATGCCAGCAGGATGATGAGGAGAGATTTGTCTGCTGTGGGAAAATATACAGGTAGAAGACAGGGATAGGAAACAAAGCAATAAGTAAAAATGCTAATACTAGAAAAAAATAATAATATTAATAATATTTACTCTTTTTTATTTTGTTTTATAGCTGTTTACTCATAACTAACGATAATTAAGCAGAAAAGTATGCAAAGTGTGACCCAAGAACAACCCGTACACATAGAGAGCAAGAAATCGGGAAGTTAAAAGCAGGCAGAATGTAATGGAAAAGTCCAAAAAGTTCTTTGCCAAAATAAGATTAACAGAGATGCTTAGAAAAAGTTAAAAGAAATAACTTTCAGTTCTGTTTTTGTTTCTGGACACAGAGCACAGACGGCCAGACTTCCTGTTTTAAAGCTAAAAAACAAAGGGATCAATAGTTAATAATCAAATCTATTACTATCCCTTACTACACTTTATATTATATTATATATATATATATATAATATATATATATTTTTTTTTTTGTTTGTTTTTTTTTGTTTTGTTTTGTTAAATTTCTAAAATTTTTGTGAAGCTGCTTTGAGACAATGACCATTGTTAAAAGCGCTATATAAATAAAATTGAATTGAATTGAATATTACATAACCAAAATGTATCAATGAAGATTGTTACTTTTTGAATATTAATTAATTAATATAACTATAATTACTAATCCTAATTATCATAATGTATACATATATTATTAAATTATGATTTAAGAAGAATAGGATTATTTTATGAATAAAAATATTAATGATCAGTCTTTTAAATAAGGAAAAACAATTATAATAATTATGCAATAATAACAACATTTAAAATAATATAATCTAATGCAATCAAGCTTTGACAAAATTAATCACATTGACCCTAACTGTACTTAAGTCCAATAATTATTTATTATAATCTTCAGATCATCCAAAGAATAAATAAATAAAGTATAATAAAGCAAAAAATTAACCAATAAACTTTTAAAGAAAGTTATTGAATAGGAATAGGAAAATAAGAATAAGATTATTATGCATCTTAGAAAAGGCTTAAAACTTTCTCAGACGAAAGTCTTCAATAGTCTGGTTAAGAAAACAGGAACAAACCAAACTTTCTCCATAAAAGGGAAAAATGTAAACAAGATCTTTAAGGCCTAGCCAGACATGAATAAATATGAGATGAGAAGGGAACATTACGTAATGGGGAGGTGCCACATCAATCTGGCCTGGACAAAATTAGCTTACATCTCATGAATATTAAGTAGTTTCTTGACTTGTCAATGATGTAATTGCTAAAGTGAAGGTATATAAACGATGTAAACTTGGGGACGTGAGACGAGCTCAGGGGAGTGTCTGTTGTCCAGTGCTGTCCATTTACTTTTGGTTGCAATAAACGTTTTTGCTCTTTCAGTATCATGTAGTTGTTGGGTTTGTGTTTAGAAAATTGGAACAGTTTACAGAATTTGACACGACATTGCAAACGTGTTCCCTGAACAGGTAACTTCATCAAATGGTATTAACTGCATGATGCATGATGCTACTGTATGTCCACTCAGTGTGTCACGTTGCTTTAAGCTGTGTACTGCGTATTGAAATAGTGGTACAATTCTTCTGAACAGCAGCTACAATAGGTTTTCATAACCTTTAGTTATGACACATATTTGAAAAATAAAATACTGGATAGTCAAGGTTATATAAGACTGCCCATGAGAGTTTTATGAGGTTTAGGAAGAATATGGTCTTATCTTTACTTGAAAGAAGGAAGAGAGAAAAAACATTTCAATTATCATCTGTCAGGTCTTTAATTTTTACCATAAGTGTCCATCAGACGCTGTGCAGATTAAAGTGAAAAACATTCAAACAAAACTAGGAGAAGTGAAGCTGGGAAGCAACACGTACATGACATAAATAAGAGAAAGTGTCAGCATGCAAACAGTCTTGCGAAGTGAACATTGTGATCATGTGATGTGTGATGTACACTGACCGTGAGACTTTTTAAAAAATAATATTTCATTTTATATATATTTTTTTAAAATAAATATTTACTATTTGTCTGAGCTACATTTTAAAGATGGAAAGTCCTGGTATCGATATCAGAGCCTGCAAGTGTTTCTCAATCTCTGAACGCTACAATACTACAAACCAAAGAAACATTAGAGTTAAGGTCAGGTTTTTCTTGTTGTCACAAAAGACATCACACCTAAGTAGAAACATACGTACATGCACATACCAAATAACTATTCATCACAATAGTAACTGAGAACCTAGTGCTATTTGAGGCGTGACCAAAGATGGTGATTAATGCCAATCAGTCATTGTGACTTAAATGAGCCATAAATGTCATCATTTGTTTTGTGAGTTCTTCCTGTGATTGGTCCTTCCAGCATCATGACCACACCCCAACCTCGCTCTCTTAAGTGCTCATGTACTTCTCACACTGCTCTTCATCTCAGCTATGAGGTGTGTGTGAGTGTGTGTGTGTGTGTGTGTGTGTGTGTGTGTGTGTGTGTGTGTGTGTGTGTGTGTGTGTGTGTGTGTGTGTGTGTTAAGCAACCATTGTCCTGAAATGTATGAGCCCAAGGCATAAATATTAGGAATAGCAAAGTGATGGATGCCTCAATGTCTACTTTTGATCTCTGAAAATAAAGATATTTATTCTTTTGCTAATTATTGTGATTATTGCCGAACTCAATATTCAGATCAACTCGACTGCATGTAAGCACTGCATTTTATAACTATATTGTAAACATTAATAATGGGAGCGGTAGTGACTCTGGTGGCTGAGGCTCTGTGTTGCTGATCGGGGTTTGATCCCCACCACTACCGGGTTTCCACCATTGGAGTCTTGGGTTACCCAAGAGCCCAATGGTGGAAACCCGGTAGTGGTGGGGATCAAACCCCGATCAGCAACCCAGAGTAGTTATATATAATGTCCAGCCACTCAGGTGCAAGCCATACTTAGTGTTAGTGCCAATACCAAGCGTGGAGAAATGGGTAGGTTGTGGAAGGAAAGGCATCTGGCCTAAAACCTGTGCAGATGTGGCAAACCTGAGAAAGGGAAAAAGCCCTTAATAATAAATTAGACTTAATAAATATAGAAGAAATTTGAACTAGCTAATTGCATTGTATAGTCTAAACTCTATGCAAAACACTGATTTACTATAAATAATGAGTTGCTAACCTCTGTAAACATGTATAATGTGTTTAGACTATACCTGGTTCCATAGGTGCAGCTTCCTCTCACCAGCCACACACACAGAGTAACATGTTAACTAAACTAACGCGTTGTCATAATAGGGAATGAAGAACTATACTAAACTAAATCACCACTTCTTAATTACAGTTACACTGAGCAGTGCAAAATGTCCATGTATTTCGATTGGATGTCAGACCTTAGAGTGATGATGATGTAAATGTTTAATTAAACGACTTCAAGTCAAGTCTATGTATCTTGTATGCTTGGAACAAAATGTGGTTTTTCAAGGACAATGATGCAGAACATACAAGTAAATATAACTAAGGTGCAAATACACAAAAGTGGGAGGTGATGCAGCACAGTAACACACTGAACAACATGTACAGGGCAATAAACACGGAGGACAATAAATAAACAGAACGTGCTGTAAACTATTGAGTTGTGTAGCAACAATAAGTATAGCAGCAATATTGGCAGCAAGACAAGCTCCATAAAATACCTGATGATGCATTGTACAGTGCATGATGTTTAAAGTCATTCTAGGTTAGGCGTGTGATTACCACAAGCGAGCATTGCACAGTCTTGATTAATTTTAGGTTAAAAAAAAACTGTTGAGTCTGGTGGCGGTGACAAATAGCAAAATGGTGAAGATTCCATGGTATGGTTTAGAGGGATCATCTAAAATTCTGGTGTCTTTGCGGTTGTATAGTTGATGTATGAAGTGTCAATGCTGGGAAGACCCTTTACATCAACATTTACATCATCATCACTTTAAGGATTTTTTGAGCTGTTCACCGTCCACTCTAGGGTCTTTCCCATTGAACCACATGATGAAACCGCTGGTTAGGGTGCTCTCTATTGCCCCTGTGTAGAAAGTGCTGAGGATGGGAAGAGGTTCTTGGATACACAGGAAAGGTCCTCTGTCATGCGCACACCAAGAAACCTGACGCTTTTGACAAGCAATGTACTTGAGTTAATCAACATCAAGACACAGATTGTTGTCACTACACCATTCTATGAGATGGTTCACTTCCTCCATGTACGCTGACTCATCATTGTTGTAGATAACGCCTATAGCCATAGTGGCATAAGCAAACTGATGATGATGTGATTTGACCTGTAGCTAAGCACACTCATGAGTAAGCAGGGTCAACAGCAGTGGACTAACCACAAATCCCTGGGGAATGCAGTGTACCGGTCCAGTGTAGTGGTGCTGGAAGTGGTGTTCCCCATTTTAATGGACTAAGGACTTCCATGGAAAAAAATGGGGGGAAGTGGTACAACCCAACAGGCTCAGCTTTTTTTAGCAGTTGTTGTGGGAAGAATTAGTTGAATTCTGAAGCGAAGTCTATGTACAGGATTATTACATAATAGTGAGTCAAAGAAAGGTGGATGCTAGCAGATATTGCATCTTCTGTTAAGTCACTATGTGCAGTCAAATATTGTATCTTGCTATATGAAGAAATTCCACCACTCATTTTTCATAGTGCTTGTCATATGAAGAGTCGCAGGGGCATGGAGCCTATGCCAGGGAACTCAGGGCACAAGGTAAGGAACACCAACCATCGCAGGGCAGACACACACAGTCACATACCCAATCTTACCCTCCAGGCAACCTGAAAACAGTCAGTGTAGACAGGTCCTGCAAGTCTAAACACTTACAGATACTGAACACTTTTTAAGGAATTTTGTTTATGAGAAAACTCATTATTACTCCAATATGATCCAGTAAGGTTTTATTCAATAGGCCTCAAAGGAAGTTTAAAAAATATTTCATTATAACATATGAAAGCCAACAAGACACTCAGCTCCAAGGCCACATCCTTTGGGGATGTAGGATGTAGGATGTAGGGTGTAGGATGTAGGATGTAGGGTGTAGGATGTAGGATGTAGGATGTAGGGTGTAGGGTGTAGGATGTAGGATGTAGGCTGTAGGATGTAGGGTGTAGGGGGTAGGATGTAGGATGTAGGGTGTAGGATGTAGGGTGTAGGATGTAGGATGTAGGGTGTAGGGTGTAGGATGTAGGATGTAGGGTGTAGGATGTAGGGTGTAGGATGTAGGGTGTAGGATGTAGGGTGTAGGGTGTAGGATGTAGGATGTAGGGTGTAGGATGTAGGGTGTAGGATGTAGGATGTAGGGTGTAGGATGTAGGGTGTAGGATGTAGGGTGTAGGGTGTAGGATGTAGGGTGTAGGATGTAGGGTGTAGGGTGTAGGATGTAGGGTGTAGGGTGTAGGATGTAGGGTGTAGGATGTAGGGTGTAGGGTGTAGGGTGTAGGATGTAGGGTGTAGGATGTAGGGTGTAGGATGTAGGGTGTAGGATGTAGGGTGTAGGGTGTAGGATGTAGGATGTAGGGTGTAGGATGTAGGGTGTAGGGTGTAGGATGTAGGGTGTAGGGTGTAGGATGTAGGGTGTAGGATGTAGGATGTAGGGTGTAGGATGTAGGATGTAGGGTGTAGGATGTAGGGTGTAGGATGTAGGATGTAGGGTGTAGGGTGTAGGATGTAGGATGTAGGGTGTAGGATGTAGGATGTAGGGTGTAGGATGTAGGATGTAGGGTGTAGGGTGTAGGATGTAGGGTGTAGGATGTAGGGTGTAGGATGTAGGGTGTAGGATGTAGGATGTAGGGTGTAGGGTGTAGGATGTAGGATGTAGGGTGTAGGATGTAGGGTGTAGGATGTAGGATGTGGTCTCCGTGTTCTTTGTAGGCTTGAGCCCTTCACTGACTAAGTAGACCACAAAATCCAAACTGAAATGAGAATTTCTCTGTGTGAATTTAATATGATTTATAATATAAATGATCTATAAAATCACAATGTTCTTGTTTAAAATAAGGTTGTAGAATAGTTTGGACGGGGGCATCCGAGCTCCCGTTGATTATTGTTGTTTAGCCGCACGTAACCATGTGTTATGAAAACCTCAGTGTGCGGATTTCACGGAAATGCCCTTGACATTTTATCATTTATTTTAGTTTTATTTCTATATTTATAGATTATATATTAAATTTTTTAAATAATAGTAATGTTTTTAATTAAGCTGAGACGCACTATATATATATATATATATATATATACAGTGGTGTGAAAAACTATTTGCCCCCCTCCTGATTTCTTATTCTTTTGCATGTTTGTCACACAAAATGTTTCTGATCATCAAACACATTTAACTATTAGTCAAAGATAACACAAGTAAACACAAAATGCAGTTTTTAAATGAGGGGTTTTATTATTTAGGGAGAAAAAAAATCCAAACCTACATGGCCCTGTGTGAAAAAGTAATTGCCCCCTGAACCTAATAACTGGTTGGGCCACCCTTAGCAGCAATAACTGCAATCAAGCGTTTGCGATAACTTGCAACGAGTCTTTTACAGCGCTCTGGAGGAATTTTGGCCCACTCATCTTTGCAGAATTGTTGTAATTCAGCTTTATTTGAGGGTTTTCTAGCATGAACCGCCTTTTTAAGGTCATGCCACAACACCTCAATAGGATTCAGGTCAGGACTTTGACTAGGCCACTCCAAAGTCTTCATTTTGTTTTTCTTCAGCCATTCAGAGGTGGATTTGCTGGTGTGTTTTGGGTCATTGTCCTGCTGCAGCACCCAAGATCGCTTCAGCTTGAGTTGGCGAACAGATGGCCGGACATTCTCCTTCAGGATTTTTTGGTAGACAGTAGAATTCATGGTTCCATCTATCACAGCAAGCCTTCCAGGTCCTGAAGCAGCAAAACAACCCCAGACCATCACACTACCACCACCATATTTTACTGTTGGTATGATGTTCTTCTTCTGAAATGCTGTGTTACTTTTACGCCAGATGTAACGGGACACGCACCTTCCAAAAAATTCAACTTTTGTCTCGTCGGTCCACAAGGCATTTTCCCAAAAGTCTTGGGAATCATGGAGATGTTTTTTAGCAAAATTGAGACGAGCCTTAATATTCTTTTTGCTTAAAAGTGGTTTGCGCCTTGGAAATCTGCCATGCAGGCCGTTTTTGCCCAGTCTCTTTCTTATGGTGGAGTCGTGAACACTGACCTTAATTGAGGCAAGTGAGGCCTGCAGTTCTTTAGATGTTGTCCTGGGGTCTTTTGTGGCCTCTCGGATGAGTCGTCTCTGCGCTCTTGGGGTAATTTTGGTCGGCCGGCCACTCCTGGGAAGGTTCACCACTGTTCCATGTTTTTGCCATTTGTGGATAATGGCTCTCACTGTGGTTCGCTGGAGTCCCAAAGCTTTAGAAATGGCTTTATAACCTTTACCAGACTGATAGATCTCAATTACTTTTGTTCTCATTTGTTCCTGAATTTCTTTGGATCTTGGCATGATGTCTAGCTTTTGAGGTGCTTTTGGTCTACTTCTCTGTGTCAGGTAGCTCCTATTTAAGTGATTTCTTGATTGAAACAGGTGTGGCAGTAATCAGGCCTGGGGGTGACTACAGAAATTGAACTCAGGTGTGATAAACCACAGTTAAGTTATTTTTTAACAAGGGGGGCAATCACTTTTTCACACAGGGCCATGTAGATTTGGAGTTTTTTTTCTCCCTTAATAACGTAAACCTTCATTTAAAAACTGCATTTTGTGTTCAGTTATGTTATCTTTCACTAATAGTTAACGGTTTTTGATTAGCAGAAACATTTAAGTGTGACAAACATGCAAAAGAATAAGAAATCAGGAAGGGGCAAATAGTTTTTCACACCACTGTATATATATATATATATATATATATATATATATATATATATATATATATATATATATGTTATTTGCATACTGAAGAGCAGCAATTATTTGTCTTCTCTGTTTCAAAATGTGAAGTCCTACATCATTCCAAAAATTTTTGAAAAAAAAAGAAAGAGGGTCAGTAAAGATTTCCGTTGATCCTGATCACAAACACATAGAGTTGCATTTTTTTTGCAATGGAATATTGATGTGGAATTTGCTTCCCCAATGTATTTGTGCTCCCAGGCTAATGTTGAGGAACATGTCGTTTTACTCGTTTAGTTGTCTAGAAGACACAGATTTGTTTGTTTATTTTATTTGTGTATTACAGTGCAAATTACAAGCAACCTAGACAATCGTTTTTAAAAAATAATGATATATAATTAATTTATTATGAAAATATAAAATAAAATTACATACAAATAACATATAACTGTGCTGAAATAAAGGCAGTATGGGAGATTTAAGAAGTATCAACTCTTCAAATTGTATTACAGAAAGTTCTGACTATAAACTATATAGTTAAATATATACAGTATGTATTATATATAAAGTGTACTAAAAGTGTGCTATATGTAAAACTATACTCTGTGGTGCAGATCTTTTAGCATAGATATAACCCATAGGAAAAAACATAGATATCTGTATACACATTAAACTGTTCCTTCTATCAACAGTGGCTCTGCTCACAGCTCGAGTAAGCAAGCGATGTGTTGATTGTGCTGTGTTTAATCAGTTAGACATTAGTGCTGACAGCATGGACCTATTTGATTACAACAGGCAGGAAGCAAAGTTAAACATTTCCAGCAACTCTGTTATAAACAGATTCAAAATAACGCCACAAAACCCAGATCTGATACTTAACTTAAACTTAAACTTTAACTTTCAGTGCACCTAGAAATTGCTCTTTACATCTTATATCCATGTTTGTGTTTCAGTGAAAGCTGATTTTAATGTAACCAAATTATATAAGGTTTGTATCAAATTTCATATAAATGAGTTGAATCCTTTCGCATCATCTGATTTTAGAAATTAAAACTAGTGAACAGGAACGTTGTCTTGTAATATGGCTTAACAAGGCATACAGAATAAACAAGTGCTGTCTAGACGTTTATTCTGTAACATGTTTATTCTGTATTCCTTGTTAAGCCACATTACAAGACATCGTTCCTGTTCACTAGTGTTAATTTCTAAAATCAGATGATGCGAAAGGATTCAACTCATTTATATGAAATTTGACTATAGATAGCTGCTGGTGATGTTGGTGTTGTTGTTTTTTAAATACAAAATACAATTTAAATACAATCTTTTCCACATGATTAGCAAAGAAAGATTCTTAGTGGGGCTGCACAATATATTGAAAATTTATCGTTATCACGATAATGATATACGCAATATCTGTATCGCAAAGAATTGCGATAAATGAAATTGATGAGTGTACGGTTACATGTAAATAAACAGTAATGTTTGAAAGTAATTCATATTGTGTTGGCAGGTTTATAGTAACAGCAAACCAGGAGTCAGAATATCTGCTGAGGGGTTTAAGTCATTCATAGTGTTTTGAAGTCTAAATATTTGCAACTTCCTTGACATATAGTTTCTTTTTAGCCTGAATTAGATTTAATTACATCAGACGAATATCTATTACCTGTTTATTTTAGTATCATCATTACATATAAATAAATAATTTTTTTAAAATAGCCAAATTAATTTCTCTAGGGAAATGTTACATCGCAAGAAATATCGTTATCGCAATATTCAACAACAATATCGCATATTTTCCTAATATCGTGCAGCCCTAATTCTTAGCATCAACAAAAAGATCTAAATGGTCTTCTGACTTTTCTAAAGCTCTAAAAAATGTATCACCTACAAACACTAATGTCCGTATCACTCCTGTTACTATCTAGAAACACAAAACATCCCTCTCAGACTGAGGCTTCAACACGAGCCACATGCAAAGCCCCTTTAATCAAATTCACAGTCCTGCAGGAGAACATCAGCTCTCCAGAGACACATTTTCACTACTTTTATGTCTGAGGTGAATCAGGTTTGAATGAGGTGACTAGAAATAATGAGAGAGAATGAACGAAGGCTGGAAAATGTCTATCACATCAGCAGAAGATCACGTCACATCAGAGAAATGTTGAATGAGAGGAGCAGGGAGTATGGTGGAGCCACCCAGGTTCACATCAATCAGGGGGACTTTGAACCTGCTGGATGAAATATTTCAGAAAAGAAGGTTAGTTTGTGGTTATTCAGTTTAAATGTGGTGACACACACACACACACACACACACACACACTGACACATATTAATCATATAAAATGAATACAGTATTCATGCATGGATAGCCATGAAGACATATAGGACTTTACTATAAATTGAGTAAATGTATTTTCACTCTGATAAATGTATATGCGTTTTAGTTTACTAATGAATATATATAGCCATTTTTAGTTACAGCAGAGTCACAGTTAACCTTTAAAACGGCAAGCGGCACAGATACAGTACACTCTGGCAAAACAACATACTGTAGGTCAATGACCATTAAAAAATATATGTGCTTATATGGAAGTCTTGCCAGTGTGTGTTAACGGGGAGGTTTCAGGCTTTAATCTGTGTATCTGTGATGGTGGATATGACAGGGAGAGAAAAAGTTATCATTACTTTCATAAAGGTTAAATTTTACAATTACCGTAATATGGGAAAAATAAATTGCTAAATTGTATAACTCTCATAATGAGCTTATTATTATTATTATTATTATTATTATTATTATTATTATGAATAATAATATTATTTGACAATTGAAACAAATGAAAACAACAATAGAAACATTTGTGTTATTTCTTTGCCTATGTGACACATAAAAAAAAACCTTTGCTCAGTCATGTTTGGTAATTAATTGAAATGGACTAAAATTCCATTTATCATAGCACCTATTTTGTGCTAAAAAAAAAAAGGACATGTCACTCTATACTGCACAATCCTAAGCCTTATATATGTCTATGTCTATAAAAAAAAAAAAATCTAATCAAATAGCTAAAATTACTACATAAAGTCAAAGCTATTAAATTGAACCTCAAAAAGTGCCATTACATTTACTTACTGTACATACTGTAATGAGAATTCATGTAGTTCATTACTTTTGACCATTGTAATATATACTTAAGATATTTACATATTGCATCATCAAACATACCAAATAGACAATTTATCAATTTAAAGCATTATGTAAATGTCCTTGATGAATGTGTTTGATTATATAAATTGGACACTTTGACAAATACTAGCCAAACGCATTCGCTGCTACTCTGGCACGAGACTCTATGCTGTTTACATCCTAAGAAGAAATAACAGCTACTTTTGGGCCAGTTTGCTGTTCTCTGTCTCTAGGACTTAAGTTTAATTAATTGGACATATAACAGTACAGCTGACTGGATGTGGGAGGATATGCACCAGTGGGAAGCTCGAATATGCAGAATTTTGTAAGTCCTGTGGTGTGTCATGAGTGACATATTGAAATTAGATAAGCTTAATGATTTTTTGGTAAAAATACCATGGTTGGCTACTTCATCTTCATCTCTAGGTTTTAGTGTTATAATAAACAACTAGATAAAAGAACCTGGCACCTGCTATAAGTGGAGTGAGGGGGAACAAACAAGACTTTTGATTATGCAGAATAACAGAACTCTGAAAGTAAAAACTACCTTTATATGTCTGTATACGTAATACCGTGCTACACTAATGCACTTATCCCAGTGTTTCATTAGTGCTTGGATACAATCAAGTAGTCTCAGTATGCCAAAAGCCTCCTTTCATGGCTCCAACATGTGGAAATGGCTTGGAGCCGGGTTTCTGTATTATGCAAGCGGTGTTGAAGAATGATTATGTGTACAGTTCCTATATACAGATACGTCTGTTCTGCAAGCTGGCTACAAGTTATCCGTTGATCGGACATATCATTTGGTAAATGGTCAACCAAATGGGCTTCGAGCCACCTTGACCAGGATCATCACTTAGGGACGTACGGCTTTCTTAAAAACATTTGCACAATTCAAATGTCTTACTGTGTCTCATCTCAGTCTTGTGTCTACTGTGCTCTAAGTCTTCTGTAAATTTCAATCAGTTTTACTCCATCATTCACAAGGAATTTCATAACAAGTCCTGGTTTGACTTGAACACCCCTTGTAGCATATTGAGTCACACACACACACACACACACTCAAAGATTCAAGTTGTTTACTGCGTTGGTGTCACTTGTAAAAGGAGCGTTTACACGTCTGTGTTTGCAATCTCGTCTGAGTTAAATAAGACAGAGGTGCTGAAAACCGAGTGTGTGTTTCCTCTCTGTGGAGTAAAGAAATGGGGTTAAATGTTTTGACCGTGACTGAAACTATAAAGCTTAAAGAGGAGGAGAAAGGTGATTCAGAAAGTGCAACCCGAGCCCTGTGACCTTAACCCAAGGTGGCCTAGACTGTTCCTGCACTTCGTCTCCTCACTGCTCACACAGTTGCAACATCTCACAGAGGAGCCATGTGCATGCAGCTAATTTACTGGAGGATATGAAAAAGTAGGATTTCATTACATGTTCTAGCTTTCACTCAGAACGGCAGGAAAAATAAAGCAAAATTATGTGCATAAAGAACTCTAACGCCATACATGGACGTCCTAATAATAATAATTCGTAGCATTGCATGAAAAGATAATGTAGAGGTTTGATTCTTTGGTTTTCTTCATTATCATTGTTTTTGTAAAGAGGTAACTCTACATGATTCTGAATAATTCTTAATCAGCCTAACACAGAGAGTGATCTGTGTAAAGTACAATGGGACTTTGGTTAACTTCTCAAAGGTTAATATATGTCATGTTTCTTACGGTGTCTGCGTCGGAGGTGAGTGCGAGGCATGATCGCGGAGGCGAGCTGACGGTTTAACAGAGTACTTTATTTAGATTTTCACACAAAAGCATAAAACAAGCGAAATCCCTCCAACACAAACTAAACTTAAAACGACTAATGCTAGACGCCTGACTGAGATTCAGTCAGGCTATTTATAGAACTAAACATAAATCAATTACTAATTGGCTTACCTCGGTTCAGGTGAGCTTCTACGTCACCTGACCGAGGTGCAAACTGGGAACTGAAGTTTAACATTAAACATAAACCAAACTACAAAACAAAACCCAAACCCGGGCGTTAGGCGCCCTCTAGGGGTCAACCGTCACAGTACCCCCCCAAAAAAAATGCTCCTCTGGAGCATCATCGGAGGCCCCGGACACCCACCCCAATGTTCTACCTTCCACCTCCTGACCAGGAGGCTGGGTGACGGGGCTGGAGACGTGCTCGGCGGTGGCAGAGCTGGAGACGTGCTCGGCGGTGGCAGAGCTGGAGACGTGCTCGGCCGTGGCAGGGCTGGAGACGTGCTCGGTCTTGGCAGGGCTGGTGACGTGCTCGGCCGTGGCAGGGCTGGTGACGTGCTCGGCCGTGGCAGGGCTGGTGACGTGCTCGGCCGTGGCAGGGCTGGTGCTGCACTCGACGACGGCGTTGGAGCGGTCACTGCGCTCGACGACGGCGTTGGAGCGGTCACTGCGCTCGACGACGGCGTTGGAGCGGTCACTGCGCTCGACGACGGCGTTGGAGCGGTCACTGCGCTCGACGACGGCGTTGGAGCGGTCACTGCGCTCGACGACGGCGTTGGAGCGGTCACTGCGCTCGACGACGGCGTTGGAGCGGTCACTGCGCTCGACGACGGCGTTGGAGCGGTCACGGCGCTCGACGACGGCGTTGGAGCGTGCACGGCGCTCGACGACGGCGTTGGAGCGTGGGCAGAGTTCGACGACTGCATGGGAGCTTGTGCGGAGCTCGACGACTGCGTAGGAGCTTGTGCGGAGCTCGACGACTGCGTTGGAGCTTGTGCTGAGCTCGACGACTGCGGTGGAGCTTGTGCGGAGCTCGACGACTGCGCTGGAGCTTGTGCGGAGCTCGACGACTGCGTTGGAGCTTGTGCGGGGCTCGACGACTGCGTTGGAGCTTGTGCGGAGCTCGACGACTGCGTTGGAGCTTGTGCGGAGCTCGACGACTGCGTTGGAGCTTGTGCGGAGCTCGACGACTCTGTTCGGGTTTTTGCAGAGCTCAACCGCGGCGTTGGAGCGTGCATTGCGCTCGACGACGACGTTGGAGCTTTTGCAGAGCTCAACAGCGGCGTTGGAGCGTGCACTGCGCTCGACGACGACGTTGGAGCTTTTGCAGAGCTCAACAGCGGCGTTGGAGCGTGCACTGCGCTCGACGACGACGTTGGAGCTTTTGCAGAGCTCAACAGCGGCGTTGGAGCGTGCACTGCGCTCGACGACGACGTTGGAGCTTTTGCAGAGCTCGACAGCGGCGTTGGAGCGTGCACTGCGCTCGACGACGACGTTGGAGCTTTTGCAGAGCTCGACAGCGGCGTTGGAGCGTGCACTGCGCTCGACGACGACGTTGGAGCTTTTGCAGAGCTCGACAGCGGCGTTGGAGCGTGCACTGCGCTCGACGACGACGTTGGAGCTTTTGCAGAGCTCACCAGCGGCGTTGGGGCTTGCACTGCGCTCGACGACGACGTTGGAGCTTTTGCAGAGCTCGACAGCGGCGTTGGAGCGTGCACTGCGCTCGACGACGACGTTGGAGCTTTTGCAGAGCTCAACAGCGGCGTTGGAGCGGTCACTGCGCTCGACGACGGCGGTGGAGCGGTCACTGCGCTCGACGACGGCGGTGGAGCGGTCACTGCGCTCGACGACGGCGGTGGAGCGGTCACTGCGCTCGACGACGGCGGTGGAGCGGTCACTGCGCTCGACGACGGCGGTGGAGCGGTCACTGCGCTCGACGACGGCGGTGGAGCTTTTGCAGGGCTCAACTGCGGCGTGGGAGCGTGCAGTGCGCTCGACTGCGGCGTGGGAGCGTGCAGTGCGCTCGACTGCGGCGTGGGAGCGTGCAGTGCGCTCGACTGCGGCGTGGGAGCGTGCAGTGCGCTCGACTGCGGCGTGGGAGCGTGCAGTGCGCTCGACTGCGGCGTGGGAGCGTGCAGTGCGCTCGACTGCGGCGTGGGAGCGTGCAGTGCGCTCGACTGCGGCGTGGGAGCGTGCAGTGCGCTCGACAGCGGCGTGGGAGCGTGCAGTGCGCTCGACAGCGGCGTGGGAGCGTGCAGTGCGCTCGACAGCGGCGTGGGAGCGTGCAGTGCGCTCGACAGCGGCGTGGGAGCGTGCAGTGCGCTCGACAGCGGCGAGGGAGCGTGCAGTGTGCTCGACAGCGGCGAGGGAGCGTGCAGTGCGCTCGACAGCGGCGAGGGAGCGTGCCGTGCGCTCGACAGCGGCGTTGGAGCGTGCAGTGCGCTCGACAGCGGCGTTGGAGCGTACTCGGCGCTCGACAGCGACGTTGGAGCGTACTCGGCGCTCGACAGCGGCGTTGGAGCGTACTCGGCGCTCGACAGCGGCGTTGGAGCGTACTCGGCGCTCGACAGCGGCGTTGGAGCGTACTCGGCGCTCGACAGCGGCGTTGGAGCGTACTCGGCGCTCGACAGCGGCGTTGGAGCGTACTCGGCGCTCGACAGCGACGTTGGAACGTACTCGGCGCTCGACAGCGGCGTTGGAGCGTGCCGTGCGTTCGCCAGTTCCACGTCGTCCTCAAAGCCGGGAGGCGGCAGGAGAACAGGTGCATGGGACAGCGGCTGATGGCGTGCTAGCTCGCTATCCTCGAAGCCGGGAGGCGGCGGCAGAACAGGTGCATGGGACAGCGGCTGCTGGCGTGCTAGCTCGCTATCCTCGAAGCCGGGAGGCGGCGGCAGAACAGGTGCATGGGACAGCGGCTGCTGGCGTGCTAGCTCGCTATCCTCGAAGCCGGGAGGCGGCGGCAGAACGAGAGCGTCGGTCAGCTGCTGCTGACACGCTGGTTCGCTGTCCTCGAAGCCGGGAGGCGGCGGCAGAACAGGTGCATGGGACAGCGGCTGCTGGCGTGCTAGCTCGCTATCCTCGAAGCCGGGAGGCGGCGGCAGAACAGGTGCATGGGACAGCGGCTGCTGGCGTGCTAGCTCGCTATCCTCGAAGCCGGGAGGCGGCGGCAGAACAGGTGTCTTGGTCGTTGGAGCTTGTGCAGGGCTCGACAGCGTTGGAGCGTGCACGGCGCTCAACTGCAACGGTGGAGCGTGCACGGCGCTCGACTGCAACGGTGGAGCGTGCACCGCGCTCGACTGCAACGGTGGAGCGTACACGGCGCTCAACTGCAACGGTGGAGCGTGCACGGCGCTCAACTGCAACGGTGGAGCGTGCACGGCGCTCAACTGCAACGGTGGAGCGTGCACGGCGCTCAACTGCAACGGTGGAGCGTGCACGGCGCTCAACTGCAACGGTGGAGCGTGCACGGCGCTCAACTGCAACGGTGGAGCGTGCACGGCGCTCAACTGCAACGGTGGAGCGTGCACGGCGCTCTCCTGCAGCGTTAGAGCGTGCATGGCGCTCCTCTGCAGCGTTGGAGCGTGCACGGCGCTCTCCTGCAGCGTGGGAGCGTGCACGGCGCTCTCCTGCAGCGTTGGAGCGTGCACGGCGCTCTCCTGCAGCGTTGGAGCGTGCACGGCGCTCTCCTGCAGCGTTGGAGCGTGCACGGCGCTCTCCTGCAGCGTTGGAGCGTGCACGGCGCTCTCCTGCAGCGTTGGAGCATGCACGGCGCTCTCCTGCAGCGTTGGAGCGTGCACGGCGCTCGCTAGCTTGCACGGAGACTGGATGATGGACGCGCCGTTTTGTTCTTCGCGCAGACACGGCGCGCAGTCTTCCTCCGCGACAGGCTCAGGCAGTGGTCGGGGGATGAGCGCATCGTCCAGACCCGGGAGAGGGATTACTTCCGGGGCTATAGACTGGTTCTCCCGAACCTGGACGAACTGCAGTTGGAGCTGCAGCACCTGCTCGCGCAGGTCACGAATGCGCTCCTGGTTGGACTCCGCCCACTGCCTGTAGAAGCCTACCTTGTCGCCGTGCTGAAGCGGCGTCCAGTCCTCCGTGCTCAGCTCCGGTGTGCTGTCCGCGCCACCTTCAGGCAGTGGCCGTGGGAGGAGTGCATCGTCCAGATCCGAGAGAGGGATCGCTTCCGGGACTACAGCTTGGTTCTCCCGAACCTGGACGAACTGCAGTTGGAGCTGCAGCACCTGCTCGCGCAGGTCATGAATGCACTCCTCGTTGCGTTCCGCCCACTGCCTGCAGAATCCTCCCGTCTCTCCCTCGGCCGCTACACCTCTCGGCGGTGTGCGCCGGATGACGGGTCCGCAGCCTTCCCAGCTTCGCCTCGCCTGTCTCTCTCTGGCTGTCATGCTGTCCTTCCCTGAGCTCACCGGCTCGATGTGTTCGCCGTTTCTCCATCCCTGCTCCACTTCTATTTCGCCGTGCTCCTCGCCGGCCTCCAGCAGTTCCGCCAGCTCGTTGGAGATGATAATTTCTCCTCCCGAGTAATTCCCTAGGAGGAGATCCTCCGCCATGCCTCTGGGTAGGTCTAGCATTCTGTCATGTTTCTTACGGTGTCTGCGTCGGAGGTGAGTGCGAGGCATGATCGCGGAGGCGAGCTGACGGTTTAACAGAGTACTTTATTTAGATTTTCACACAAAAGCATAAAACAAGCGAAATCCCTCCAACACAAACTAAACTTAAAACGACTAATGCTAGACGCCTGACTGAGATTCAGTCAGGCTATTTATAGAACTAAACATAAATCAATTACTAATTGGCTTACCTCGGTTCAGGTGAGCTTCTACGTCACCTGACCGAGGTGCAAACTGGGAACTGAAGTTTAACATTAAACATAAACCAAACTACAAAACAAAACCCAAACCCGGGCGTTAGGCGCCCTCTAGGGGTCAACCGTCACAATATAATATGCCTTTATTAATGTATCAGGAAATTTCCTTGGCCCGGACCAGATTGATACAGCCTCGTCCAGCCCGGTCCTTGACCCGAATTACAAAATGATTACAAATGATTACATTGACAAAAATGTAAGAAAATATTTTTACCCATTAGGAATTTAGCCTGGAATCACATTCATATAAACTGTAGGAACTTTACAGACCGTTCTAATGGTAATCTCTGTTATCTGAGAGTGAATGGAGTCTCTTCTTTAAGCATAAGAAGACCTCATCTGCCCTCTACACCTACTGACTCGTCCCTATGCTGAACTGGTCTTCATGACAATTTAAATAATTTCTGTCATATTGAATTTTCACCTGCACAACACACAAGATGTTATATCATTTCTATCTGTTATCACCCAGATGAGGATGGGTTCCCTGTTGAGTCTGGTTCCTCTCAAGGTTTCTTCCTAATGCCATCTCAGGGAGTTTTTCCTTGCCACCGTCGCCGCCACCCTTGGCTTGCTCATCAGAGACATTTCATTCATTCGTCTCATTATTATTATCCAATTATTTTCTTTTCTATAATTATTATTATTATTATTCATTTATTTATTTATTTTTTTATTTATTTATTTATTTTTTTGTTAAATTTCTTTCATTTTTGTGAAGCTGCTTTGAGACAATGACCATTGTTAAAAGCACTATATGAATAAAATTGAATAGAATTGAATTGAATAAGGCGTCCCAGAAAACTGAATTAAGAAACCCAGATTTAGCATAAGAGCTTTACCTCACACTGCAAAATGTGATATCTTAGCAAGTGAAAATATCTTGAATTTATTCAAATTTATCTGAAGCTTCTTAACATATCAGAACCACAAACCAAATATAAGATCATTAAGCTTATTTCTAGACACATTCAACTCATTTGTATTATTTGTATTATTGTACAAGTGTATATTTTTTTCTTCTATTGGCCGATAATTTTGATAGTTTTAAGGATTTATTTCTTGAATGAAGAAAATTTACAGTATCTGCCAATAGAGCAAAAAATATACACTTACAAATTAGTCACATTTATTAAGTAAAAAGATTAATGAAGCACTGTCGCTTTGCACCTGCCGGTTCCAGGTTCGATTCCCGCCTTGAGTCTGTGTGCACGGATTTTGTATGTTTTCTCCATGTTTGGTGGGATTTCTCCGGGTGCTCTGGTTTCCTCCCACAGTCCAAAGACAGATTGGTGCTTCCAGTGTGAATGAGTGCATGTATGGTATAGAGTGAGGAATGATGAGTGAGTGAGGCAGCTTAATGATCTTTGTTTGATTTTGTTTGTTGTAATCATGTACAGTATTAAGCTTGAGATAAACTTGACAATATTCAAAATATCTTTACTTGCTAAGATTTTGTAGTGTACAGTAACTTTCACTTCAGGAATTTAATGTCCATCTATGTTTTCACCAATTATCTATACTGATTGTCCTGTGTAGGGTCAGAGGGGACCTGGAGTCTATCCCAGGCAACTCAGGGAACAAGACAAGGATGGACTACCAACCCATTACAATGCGCCCGACCACATACTATGGACAGGTTGAAACACCATGGGAAGAAACCAGAATACATGAAAACAGATTCCCCGGTAGATGCTGGAAACGCTCAGTGCGTGGCAGGAACATACCCAGACTAGGACGCCAGTCCAACACAAGTCACCATGCACACATACAGAATATCCCCTAGAGGAAATTCAGGTTAACCAACCCACCAACCAGTGAGGTTGGAGCAAACAAGAACATTGGAGAAACCCATAGAAACATACTGTAGGAAGAAACACTATATATCAACAGCATCTCAAGCTCACATACAACCATAAAGCTGTGAGGCAGCAATACAATCCAGTGCACCACCATGAGGATTAAATAAAAGTAAGGAAATGCAGCAAAATATGAATTTCAAAATATTCCTCCAGAGAAAGTCATTCTCACTATTACTCATGTGTCAAAAGCAATGTTTCAGCCTGACGTTTGCTATTCGGTACTTAAGCTTGAGAGCTGAAAGTCATTGTGAAAGATGCTGTTTGGATGAATCCTGTTACGTCAGTAGCGACACACTTCAGTCGACTCAGAGAGGCTACGTGCTCGCAAGCGACTTCTCAACATGTGCTTAGTCCACATATTATCTGGTAACCTGGCCATGTCAATGCATTTAACAAAAGGCGCCTGTGTGAGTTGGCTGGCACGTTGCAACATGCGCGCGAGAAAAGAAAGAAGCTGACAGATTTAGCCCTGTAGCCTCATGCTGTGCTTCACACACAGCTTGCCTCATTAACTTTGTACACTATCATACAAAAGTCTCTCTCTATGTCATTCTTTTTTTTGCGCCACCATCTTTATGGTTAAACTTCAGTGGTCATGTCCAATCGAACATGCCTCATGTCTTCATTAGTAGACGTCCCTGAAAACCTGATTCCATTTTCAGCTGGAACAATAAAACTGTTATGCCAGCATTTTAATACATGTTTGCCTTCAGGTATCTAAGCGGATGATCTAAGGACCAGAAGCTGGCTGTGTGTTCATGCACAATCATGTATTGCTACCAAAGAGAGCTGCATGTTAAATCTGGGAACGGCTTCAAAAATATCTGTCATTAACGTCAAGTATAAACAGAGAGGACTGATGTGTCAGGTTGTGGGTGTGTTTAAGAAAAAGGTGGATACACATAGCACAGATAAGTCCATCAGTTGAAACAATATAACCTGAAAAACGTGTTGGACTAATAGCAATACCATTCTTTTTGGAGTTTTTTGGACTCACACGTACACTGTACACTGATTAGGCCAGACAGTGATTCTGTGCGGGATCACTGTGGTTAAGCTGTTGCTAAGCCAGTTTCAGGGGACTTTAGCGCTCTGTGAAGCAAATAGCTCTTCACTTACAGAGTAAACATACTGTACTTGGGGAAAAAAATGTGTCATTCTGAAGGGAACAAAACTTATGATCCCAGTGTGCAACACTTCACAATTAGAACTCCATGATGTAATCATTTGGAACTCTGATTATAAAGTTGTGCTTTTGGCCCACAATGAAAAACAAATAGAAAACCACAAGCTTAAGTCAAAGCTTTTAAAATATAACTGTCAGCATTAATCATTTAACACTAGTGATTAATAAAAATTCTTTGATGTGTTAAAATGAATGCGAGAAGTTGTGTTTATACTTCAGTGTGCAGTAGTTCTAAGAAGAGTTCTAGAATCCGAGTCTATTAAACTGAACCAAAAAAAATTTTTTGTTAGCGCATCACTGGTCTGTGTCACATTCAGGAAGTTTATAGCCACTACCGAGCCATATGCCCAAGTGAAAAATTAATATGCTAAGTATATTAAATCCAAGCATAATGACTAGTAGACTTGAAGTTTGCTATTTTTGAACAACTAATTTTGTACTAAGTGTATTTAAGTTGTAATTAAATTGCACAAAAGCACAATTCTAAGTGTATTAAGTCGAACAACTTTAAGTATACTTAGTACACTTAAAGTATATGGCTGTGTGTGTACTAACGTACATACCTGACAGTATTATTAATACAATTTAAGTATATATTTAATGTATTATAAGTACATTACAGCTATTTTTACTGTATTACAAATACATGATTAATGTTCTATGAGTATATTCTTATTGCAGCAGTAACATGCTGTTATACTTCTGACCAACTACAAATACTATAAAAGTACACTTTGTGGTTAATACAAATATACTTTATTGTATCATACAGTACACACAACCTTCTATAATACTGTATTGCAGATGTATTAACAGTACACTAAAGGTGTTTAGGATAATTTACGAATGCTAAATGCATTTTCTACACTATAACATGTTTTTGAAAAGCATTACATCAGTAATTATGAGGCAGATTTTATTAATGAGTTCAACAGATTTAATTTGCACAAGGTTACAAAAAAGCACTACTATAGTTTATTTGTGCTCAACAAAAGTCAGGTTGTCTCACAAACACACAAACTAAAATATAACCTGGTGTGTGAACACAGACAGACATTAGTATTAGAATCTACAGCTACAGTATTAGTTTAAACCTGGTGTGTTGATTCTGTTACACAGAGACTGAAAACAGGCCGAGAGCTACAGAGCCATTATACCACAAGTGGTATACCATAATTATACCACATTATACCACAATGATTTAGTAATAACACATTAGACAACACATTCTATAGCTTAAAGTATGTACTTAATGACAAATTACCTAACAAAAACCGTTAAATTTACCTTATGCCAATGAAAATATAATAATAACGATACAAACTAACGCACGCGATGATGCAGCTTCAGCCGTTAATTCAAACTAGAAGTGGAGAACTGAGGAGCCAATCAGAGAACGGACAGTCCGAATCTGCCCGCCTCCAGTCTCTGATTGGCTGGTGGGGCGCCGATACTAGTCTCCGGTTGGCTGGAATAGTTGCAGACATATCAGAGTGCTGCAAATTTTGTGTAAGTGTTGCTTTATGATGGTGAGCGGACAGAAGAGTAAGAGAGTAAAAACATTTTCAGCGCACAAGAACGAGAGAGTAGCAGGGGCGTAAATCCCGGGGGGGACGGCGGGGACATGTCGCCCCCAATCCGCGGGTTGTCAACCCCAAAAAAAAAAAAAACGCATTCTCTATTGTGAAAAATATATGTATGTATACCTAAGATAATTGTGTAAGTAGGAAAACTCCCCCGCAAAAAAATGCGTTTAGAGAGAGTTGAGTTCCCCCTCCCCCTCCCCCTCCCCCTCCGCTTCCCCCCAGTGGTTTGTCCCACTGCCTCCTGCATTCCCAGTTCAGGTCAGGTTTGTGGCTGCGGCTCAATTAATGTTGAACTCCAGTATGTCGGGTATTTTATTTTATTCACTGTAAATAAAGCGATTCTCTTTAATGTAGTTGATGCAGACTCATTCATATATTAGTTGCGGCAAAAATGCTGATTATCGATGTAATTTTCCATGAATCTGCTATATTAGCGATTAAATGATTACTTATCTAGTTAACGTTAGCTTGTTTACAATAGCTTGTTTACATAGTGTACTGCAACTAACACGACAAACGCCGTTTCCCATGCAGTGTTTTATTTGTGACGACTTGGCATAATGTTAACTTAACATTAACGGCCACAATTAGCATATTGTTTAGCTTTACATTCACTAAATGAGCACTGTGCCTAGTCCGAATTGACACCACTGGATTTTATAATAAATATCCATTCTGTTCTAAGTGTCTTAATTAATTTTTAAAGTTTTAAAATTAAAGTTTTACTTTCTTTATGTAAAGCAATTTGAATGACCATTGTGTATGAAATGTGCTACAATATAAATAAACTTGCCTTGCAGTGTCCTAGATAAATTGGACATAAGATAATTTTTCAGTGACTTAAACGCCAAGTAAGTACAAGTTCACATATTAAGGAAATTTGGCTTTAAGAATGGGTGCTTATGAAAATACTAATGTCACAATATCAATCACAGGCAAAGGAGACAGAAATTATTGAGGGACAGGTAGACCAGGGTCAATCAGATGTACAGTGTTGGGTAAGTGTGGTGCTTTTATTCAAGGGATAATGACAGATTTAAACATTTTTTATTTTTGGGTGAACAATTTCTTTAATGTTTTTTGAGTTGTGGCTGTTTAGTAGAAAGTAATAGGCTCACCAATTTACAGTATGATCTTTCAATTTAGCAAGTGTAATGTAAACAAGTTAGTTATTATGAGTATGGAAAACATCTTTTCCTGAATTTTGTTCTGCTTCAGGAGTCAGTCTGTTCTGAGACAGTGAGAGTAGAGGAAGGGCCAGGTACGGTTCAGGACCAGGGAGGGAGCCGGAGACAGCAGAACAATGAGATGATATTGCCAGCACCAGCACAGGGAGCACAGTTTTTAGTTTAGATCTCATGTTTACATTTTATTGTATGTTGATGGCTTGACTGTAAACAACATAAACAATGCAATAAATAGTTTTTGAAAAATCTGCTTTGGCATTGAACCTGAGAAAAACTTTGAAAATAACCATAATGGTGCAGACTGTTACAGACATGTGACTACCATGATGTCAGTCACAACAATGGATGTTGGAAGTACCATTGACCAACAGTAGGCTGCTATGTATTTTTGTTGATTTACATTTGAGGCGTATTAGCCAATAAAAAATCATCAGGTTATCTTATGATTACTTACCAACTTACCTGGTGCTTTGTCACTCAGATAAAAGAGTAACCTAGAAATCGATAGCTTTCGTTTTGCTGATTATTTTCATATGCAGCATGTTGTCGTAGACTTTGCAGCTTATTAAAAAAGAACCTAGCATGGGAAATGGAAAATGGATGAAGAAGGTCATTTCCACATTCATTTTGAGAAGTTTGATTTATCATAACATGATTACACCAGACAGTGTACAAAAATATCTCATTCCTGCTGGATTTGGTGGCGTTTACAAGCAATAGCATTAGCTCATTCAGTGTTTCTGTTGTAAATGAGACGATGGTGTGGAATATGCTGTCTTTTACGTTTCATGTCCAGGGATTGTTAACCAATACTGACATTTCAAACTTTCTAACTTAATATCTGATTAACTGTTCCAGAGTTACATTCCAAATAAGATAAAATGGAAAGCTGGCGTGCTATTTAGTGTGTTCAATCCCTTGTTATAAGAGAGAGCTAGAGAGGGATTTGGGATTCAGTCTTGAGTTAGAAGCTATTTAATAATAAAATACAATTCTAAATGACTGTATTAGAAAAAGCAATTACTAAGGAGATAAAGTGTTGATGGCGGCACGGTGGTGTAGTGGTTAGCACTGTCGCCTTGCACCTCCAGGGTCTGGGTTCGATTCCCCGGCCAGGCTCGATTCCCGTCTCTGTGTGCATGGAGTTTGCATGTTCTCCCCGTGCTTGGTGGGTTTCCTCCGGGTACTCCGGTTTCCTCCCACAGTCCAAAGACATGCAGATTAGGCTAATTGGCGTTCCTAAATTGATCATAGTGTGTGAATGAGTGTGTGTGTGTGTGTGTCCAGGGTGTACCCTGCCTCGTGCCCTGAGTCTCCTAGGATAGGCTCCAGGTCCCCGCGACCCTAAATACAGGATAAAGCGGTATAGAAGATGAATGAATGAATGAATGAATGAATGAATAAAGTGTTGATGACTACTGTATGTTATCATAGTGCTTCTGTGACTATATTGAATGTGGGTTTTGACACTGTCGAGTAAGGTATCTTCCTTTTTCGCCACATTGTAACATCACATGCAAAAGATGAGCAGTAATTTTAAGCTGTAGTGCGCTACTAAGGGGGTTTTCCCACATTCACACACATTTTTTTCTCAAGCACTTAAATTATCACAAATTGAACATTTTGCAGTTCCTCAGAAGGCAGCACCTTCAGTGTCCGGGTTCGATTCCTGCCTCGTGTCTGTATGTAGGGCATTTGCATGCTTTCCCCATGCTTGGTGTGTTTTCTTCCACATGAGGATTAGGTTACATTCGTTCACAAATTGTCACGCAAGCATATGAGTGTGTGTGCGTGTGTGTGTGTGTGTGTGTGTCCTGCAATGGATTTACACCCTGTCGAGGGTGTACCCCGCCTCGTGCACTGATTCTCCTGGGAAAGGTTCCAGGACCCCTGCGACCCTCTATACAGGATACAGCGGTACAGATAATGAGTGAGTGAGTTTTTTTGGACAATAAATTACCTGGTAGCATTTTCTTACAATTGTCATCTAAAATTTGTCAGGAAATGCTCCGATTTCTCTCACTAAGGAGGTTTAATGGAGAACGATACAGTAAGTTCTGTGTGAATTACATAATGCTGATGAAAGTGGTATCTTATTCATAAGTCCTATTATTATCTTCCTAGAGCAATTTTTGTGCGAAAGGGGCTTTGAAGTGTGTGTGTGTGCATGTGTGTGATGCCCTACAACAGGTGTCATATTTCAGCCTCACACCGAGTGTTCCTGGGCTATGCTACAGATCTACCATGACCTTGATCAGGTGACCTTGAAACATGAAGATGAATAAAGTAAAATCACACTCGATTGGTTTGTACCAAGTGATAATGTATAAACCTGTGGTGTATTTAGGACGTCTACAATGATTGAGAAGATACCTTGAATATTTTAATATCATTGCTTCTGTGAATTCGCATACAAACTATGATTAAAAAAATTATCTACTGTATACCGATGTAATCTAATAGCCTTAAAAAAAATCATTACAAACAGACATTCTGGGGCCATGTGGAAAAAAAATCTGGTCTGGGACCGTGCCCTTAGACCCTCATAATAAAGGCAAAGTCCCTTATCTATAAATCTCTAGTAATGTCCTGCTTGTTACATTTTTTTTCTCTGGTTTGTCTAAACTGCATCTGCAATGCGGTATATATAGTCTTTAAATAAATACTGCAAAAAATTTACAGAAATGTCATCGTAATGAAAATTCTTTCGAATACTAAATCACTAAATGAAAAGCTTCAGTAAGTTGAGAGGTGTTCAACACAACAGTAACTCATTACATCTTTATACTGCTTAAGTGTATTAAGGGTTTCACGCATGCGATGATGTAATGAGAGTTAAACTCAATAATCAAACATGCACACAAACACACACACACACACACACACTTTTTCCATTTCACACAGCATGCGCCAGTGTGCCAAAGTAATTTAGTGAGACATTACACAAGTGATCCACCATCATCAAACCACTACATGCATGTGTGTGTGTGTGTGTGTGTGTGTGTGTGTGTGTGTGTGTGTGTGTGTGTGTGTGTGTGTGTGTGAAAACAAGAAGCATGTTATTCATAACTGAACCCTCCTTCTAGTAGTGTAAAGACTGTAGAACAAGATCTACAGGAAGACAAAAAAGAAATATTTTTTATTAATAGAGACAAACATGGAAGGTGTGCGAGACAAGTAGAGAACCATCTAAATCTCTTCTGTACGCAGGAAACCCCTGAGGAATCCCACGTCTCCTGAAACAAGAGAAGGCGTAAATTAAAGGAGGTGTGAAAGTTTGGCCAGCTCCTCTCTGACACCTCACACAACAAACTGTGTTTGTTTAAGGCCCAGCCAGTCACGGGACAATTTGCGAATCCGAGTTGTTTGTTTTCCATTAGCACACACATTTGAAACAATAAAAGTTGCCACTTCAGTTCTCGCCAAGCGAGTCAAATCAAAACAGGATGCGTTTTCTGGAATCCGCTAGGAAACGTCGCTTATTAGCAGCTACATGATTATGTGTTTTAATTGCCGAACACATCAACAAAAAGCACATTTCCGTGTAGGATTCAAATTCACTGTTTGGTGTTTTGCGTCATTTATTTTGTGTAACTGTAATGTAATCTGATGAGGAATACAAAATGAAACTCGAATTTTATTTGTCATACACATGATATGATATGGTGCACACGGCCAGGGGTAGCTCAGTGATTAAGGCATTGGACTACGGTTCGGAAGATCCCAGGTTCAAACCCCACAACCACCAAGTTGCCACTGCTGGGCCCTTGAGCAAGACCCTTAACCCTCAACTGCTCAGATGTGTAATGAGATTAAAATGTAAGTCGCTCTGGATAAGAGCGTCTGCCCAAATGTAAATGTATGATATGCAGTGGAATGCTTGTGTGACCGCCCATGACCTAAAATAAAAAAAGAAGGTAACTAGGATTCAAAAAAGATATATATATATTCATTCATTCATTCATCTTCTATACCGCTTAATCCTGTGTTCAGGGTCGCGGGGACCTGTAGCCTATCCCAGGAGACTTCGGGCACTAGGCGGGGTACACCCTGGACAGGGTGCCAATCCATCACAGGGCACACACACATACACACACTCACACACCCAATCACACACTACGGGCAATTTAGGAACGCCAATTAGCCTAACCTGCATATCTTTGGACTGTGGGAGGAAACCGGAGTACCCGGAGGAAACCCACCAAGCACGGGGAGAACATGCAAACTCCATGCACACAGAGACGGGAATCGAGCCTGGCCGGGGAATCGAACCCAGACCCTGGAGGTGCAAGGCGACAGTGCTAACCACTACACCACCGCGCCGCCTTTTATATATATATATATATATAAAGAAAAATAGAGTATGAAATGAAAATATTCAAATAAAGAATCTAAAATACGAAATAAGAACATATTAATATAAATATGCGGTAGTGTGCAATATTGAGTTGAGTGGTGTTGAATTGTGTATAAAACTGAAAATTGTGAAAATTGAGGTCTTTTAGGAGAAACAAGTAACCTCCAAACTGGAGGACACATCCCCTGTGTGTGTGTGTGTGTGTGTGTGTGTGTGTGTGTGTGTGTGTGTGTGTGTGTGTGTGTGTGTGTGTGTGTGTGTGTGTGTGTGTGTGTGTTGTTCCATCTGTGTGCCGGTTTGGTTGGTCAGTAGGTGCAGGGTCCCTGCAGTTCGTAGGTCTGTTAGGATGTTTGTGAAACGTGTGTATCTGCGTGTGTTGCGAGGGGACGGAGGGGGGGGGCAGCTCCTGGCGAGACCACCAAGCCGTGACCAAGCAGACTGTCACCCCTGTCTGCCTTCTCAGAGTTCTGATCTCCCACAACGACTACAAGATACAAAGAAGAAAAGAAAAACAACAACTCGTGCAGTCATTAGGCTGGTCCTCTTAGTAGCTTTTAGTCTGATCTCAAGCTTTTATGTTTTATGCAATTTTTCTTATTTTGGTCCTCAGTAGACGGTCCACATGGACTGTGTGGAACACAATTCTTTGAAAAATATTTAATGTAATAGTAAACTGAAGAGCACGTTTAAGAGGATATTTATTCCCCTGGAAGCTGTAATAAAATGAAGAGTGAATAGAAGATCCTTTTTCTTGTAACAGGAAGTGTAAGAATGTGTATTGTCCATGATAATGTAAAAAAATATAATGTAATTCTTTTAAAATCGCAGATTTAATTTCCACATTCCTGTCTGGATGTGAGAGCTTAAAAAATAGTCATTGTTCTTTGTTACTGTACATAAGTAATGCATATGGCCTGTTTATGCATCACTAGTGTTTTATTGAAATCAGATACTTCTGCTGTTATTTACTAATGTTAATGGGGGGGGGGGAGGGGGAGGGGGGGGGCATTTTAAATGTGAGTTGATTTTTTTTGTTTAATATTTTGAATGTGTCTACACCAAAGATTTCGATACTAATAGACTGAAAGTAATACTGTGTGTGTGTGTGTGTGTGTGTGTGTGTGTGTGTGTGTGTGTGTGTGTGTGTGTGTGTGAGAGAGAGAGAGAGAGAGAGAACTTTACCCTTGTCAACACCAGGCAGAATCTAAAAGAACAAAAATCTTTTACATCTATTTATACTGTATTTTATGGGTCTTGAGACCACGACCAGACATTTTGTATAGTGTACATTATGGAGCATGCATGAAATGTCTGAAGCAAAGTATCAGTATTAAATTATTGCTTCTTGGCAATATCCCATAGGATTCGGAAAAGTCATGATCAAGGTGATAAAATAATGTTTTTAGCTGGTAAAGAGTCCACGGTTCTCAGGGACCCCAAAAGAAAGGGTTAAATGACAAAAAACAACAACAACAACAACAACAAGTTAATCAATTTACAAATTATGCTGATTTGATCAGAGATGATCTTCTCATGCTACACAATGTAGTCAGTGATCCATGTGCGTCTGAATGTGGATAGCAACTGGACGGTTGAGGATGAGCAACCCTGGCCCTACATTTAAAGAAGTTTCAATAAGCTCGAGTAAAGAGTAGTAATGACGGCATGAGGAAAAACACAACCACAGTTACAGGCTTGCCTGCACAAAAAGTGCTGTTTGTTTCAAAATATTCAATACAATTCAATTCAATTATGTAGCTTTTGTCTTTATATCCGGAATAATTTTCACTCCTGGCAGAAATGTTTCTTGGCCTACCTGACCATAGCTAGAGATCACCAGAACCTCTGATTATTAATTTCTTTATTTCTTTGGACACTACAGATTAGCATTTTCAAACCTTTAGATATCTTCCTATATTCTTTATTTTTATTTATATACCTTTTCTTCCTGGTCCTCTGACAGCTCGTTTGTCTTCCTCATGGCTCAGTATCCAAAATAAGTGCTGCTCTCGATAAAACATGCAGGAATCTTCCAAGAGCTGAGAAACTCATTGACTATTTATACACTAATACAAACTACTGTCAAACACATCACAGGTGTAGGAACTCACCCTTTTCAATAGTTATTTAAACCTGTGTGTGTGTGTGTGTGTGTGTGTGTGTGTGTGTGTGTGTGTGTGTGTGTGTGTGTGTGTGTGTGTGTGTGTGTGTGCGTCAGGTTGAGTGTATATTATCAGGCCACATATTAAAGTGTATGTAAACCTATGATCAGGGCTGTTTGGGTGATTTCAGTTATCATTATAATTTGCAGAGGGATTATCTATTTATATGAAAATAATAAGCTGTATCTCACCACCACTGATAGATAAAAGAAACATTTTTGACAAGAACAGTCATATTAAAAGAAAATAAGTTATTTCACAAATTCTGCAGAGGTATGCACAATTATTAACACAACTGTAAGTAGAAAAAGCAAGACGAGAAAAAAATTTATATATTTAAATTAAATTCAGTTTTATTTGTATAGTGCTTTGAACAGGGGTAGTGGTGGCTTAGGCAGTTGAGGCTATGGTTCCTCTAGTGAAGGCTGAACACCTTCTATAGAGGAACTATCGAGAGCATCCTGAGCGGCTGCATCACTGTCTGGTTCGGGAATTGTGCCATATCGGACCGCAAGACCCTACAGCGTATAGTGAGGACAGCAGAGAAGATCATCGGGGTCTCTCTCCCCTCTATTGAGGACATCTACACCACACGCTGCATCCGCAAAGCCACCAGCATTGTGGCTGACCGGACACACCCCTCTCACACACACTTCACACTCCTGCCATCTGGAAAAAGGTACTGAAGCATTCGGGCCTCACATCCAGACTGTGCAGCAGTTTTTCCACAAGCCATCCGTCTCCTCAACAAAAAGGGACTGGACTGATAAACACACACACACACACACACACACACACATTATCACTCAGCTTAACTCAACTACCTCAAAACATTGAGACTGGACTGATTAATCAACACACGCGCAAACACACTGACCTACACCACCAATCTATCATACATACCAACCTGTAAATCCTCTTTTGCACAATATTCAGTACGTGATACTTTTTGCAGTAATCTCTTAATTCTAGTATTATGTTATGTTGTGTTTGTCACACCGTCACTTTGTTGCACTTTATGTTGTCTGTTGTCTCTGGGTTAGCTAGTTAGTTTTTGTAAATTTATGTTGTTAAGATTTTCAGGTCAATCAGTCTTGTCTCCGTAGCCAGTTAACTAGGCCTCTTAGTTAGCTAGCATTAGCTCTTCTGTTCATTTATGTTGTAAATTGATGTTGCATGTAGCACCTCGGTCCTGGAGGAACGTTGTTTCGTTTCACTGTGTACTAACTGTATATGGTTGAAGTGACAATAAAGCCGACTTGAACTTGAACTTGAGCTGTGGGTTGCTAATGGGTCGGGGGTTTGAATCTTCCAACCGCCAGGGTGGTCACTGTTGGGTGAGGGCTCTTAACCCTATATCCATACAAAATCACTTTGTTCTCAAAGGTTGGATGAAAACGAAAGAGGGTTTAGCATCGTTCTAGCAATGATGGAACTCGTCACCTGATTTGCTCAACAGCACAGGAGGCACAAAAAAAGGTGCTTTTAACAATAGATATTGTCACAAAGCAGCGTTATCGAAATTAATTATACATTTTTTAAAAAGATTCATAGCTTTATCAGTTTGCTCCTAATGGGCAAAACCAGAGGTGATGGTGATAAGCAAACTCTCCTTGAGACAACATAAGAAAGAAACCTGGAGAGGAACCAGACTCAAACAGGAGCCCAACCTTGTTTGAGTGATACCAGACATCACAACCCCTTCTTTAACTGTAGATAACTATAATGTCAAAAGTGCAACTGTATAAAGAAAACGTGTTTTAGTTAACATGAAGTCCACTTCATTGAGGTTACCAACGGTTCACTGATGGAGACTTGGGTACAAAACTGTTGGTGGTGCAACTATTCAAGCAACTGCCGTCTCAAGCTGTTGAAGCATTGCAAAGCTATCTTCATATTTATTACATGGAACTATCTAAAGTTATCACAAGCATCTTTAAGCTGACCGTATGAAACCATCCTTAGCAGCAGATAAGTTTCACTCTCTGTCTAAAAGATGTGTTTCATCCAAAAGAGCTAGCAGGGTTAGCAGCAATGTACAATGATCCTGGATTTACTATAGTGCTGGATAGTAATGATTGCTTTTCTTTTATTCTAATGACTCAAGAATTCCTTAAATCCATATTAAAACTCTCAGCTGCAGAAATGGGGAGGGGGATGAGATGGAGCATCTGGGTGAAGAGTGTTTGTGGGGAGATAAGCTGGGTCGGATTAGACGTGGAGAACTGTGAGAGGATACAATAAGTCAAAGATCCGGCAGTCAGTGGATAAAGGACCTAACTGATGGCCTTCCAAGCTACAAAGGACATGTCTCTTATTCAGTTCTGAGGAGGCATGACCGAAAGATCCATTGATATTCGGAAGTCTGTAAACAAGAGAAAAAAAGTTCCATTAAAATGTTTTTGCTTTGGTTAAACCTGTATGTGCTATAAGAAAGTCAAAAACTTGGCTCGTTTCAAAAACATAAACTAGCCAAGTGGACCACTGCTGACAGATTTTACAATAGAATTTGTGTCCCAGTAAATGAGCTAAACTGTTAGATAATCAGTTGCAGGAAAGTGGGCTGGATGTAAGTGTGAGGCAAACTGTATTTTTATCACCAGCATTAGGGCTCCTCCGGCTGCTCAGAGATAAAACATCATCCCGTGAAACCCCAAACCATTCTCCAGCCATGATGTTTAGAAATGTTGACACAGATGATGAATTGTTCATATTTTTACTGCAGAAGCAGACACGATGCAGTTTCTAACAGAACTTCCCACATGGAAACTCAAACCTGCTTAAACTAACTAGACATTTTCTTGCTAGCCTGTCTTTTATGTTCTATTTAGTTTGGACTCCATTTCACACCTCCACACATATCTGACCTGGATTAGTGACACCGGGGTCCTAAACGCTGCATGAATAGGAGCTCCACCAGACTCGGAGACTCTGCCTGCTTAATCTGTTAATGTATTCTCCGGGTCAGGAGGTCCCTTTTTCTAATCAATGCTCGGGATTTACTCAGCTTTTCCCTGGAATGTGCCCTGTCCACAGTTCTCTCTTGATGTCACACCTCTGTTTGTCACCCCATTGCAATTTTTCCCCGGGTTTCACCACCAAATTGGGAATAAAGCCTAGAGCCGCATCCCATTAAACATTTTAGTTGTTATTAAGCACTTTCTAAAAAATAATAATAATAATAAAAATAAAAATAAATTGTAAAATGCAATTTAATACATATTGTAGAGCCGGTAAAAATTATGTGGGCAGCATTTCTGGGTCAAATTGGTGAAACTGATATGAAAGTAATACGAATATGGCAGGTATGAGAAGCTTTATTAACAGCAATCCTGTAATTAGGATTAATGTTTATTCCATCCATCAAAATAGAATGAAAAAACAAAGAGGCTGTTATGAAAACCAGAAGATTATAATAAATGGGGTTGTATTAAGCTCTATGCACAGAGTATAATTTAGCACAAGACTCTAAGAATCACATGCTTTTATTTCATTGCATTTCATGTAAAAAAAAAAAAAAAAAAAAAAAATATATATATATATATATATATATATATATATATATATATATATGTGTGTAAAGGTGAACTGGGTTAACTCACAACCAGGCAACAATTAATTTTTTAAAATTAATTTTTAATTAATTAATTTTTTTAATTTAAAAGAGTGAAAATCATAATGAGATTGTTTTTTTGTTTTTTTTGTCTTGCATGTATTTTTATGAATTTAGCATTATTCATTATTTGAAAATATATCCTGAATGAAATCTCAGAAATATAAATTTAAATATTTACTTGTCTTCTATATTGGGCTATATTTGAAACATAAGCCAAGTAAATCTTTTTAGGTAAATTAGAAGGAGTATGGAGAGAAGGACAGCTGAGCTCAGAGGAGCTCACACACTGGGCCAGACATGAAAAGAATCTTGGCCCAAGATCAAACTCAGGAACTCAAACAGAGATGAAAATTAAAATGACAATCACAATTTAAAAAATTGAATAGCACTAAATATGTAAATTACTTTTTTTTTTTAAGAAAAAAAGATGAGTCAGGAACAAACAAGATTTTATCTGTTTAGAATACAGATATAGAGTATATAGTAGAACAGTGTCTGTGAGTGGATGCATGGCTTGTCAGCACATTTAGAAAATAATTAAGAAGCACTCATATATTGCAGATGTGGTGGCCAAAGGTTTTAAGTCAAAAGTTTAATTCAGTATTTTAATGGCATTCTAATGTTTTTAAATAATGACAATCAAGATAATAACAGTAATTTATGCAATGAAATTGCTATACAACAATTTCATATGAAGTCCTTGAATTTTTCAAATTATTGGGACATAGACTCAAAAAGACCAGTAGTAGTCTGCAGTACCCTGGTGTCACTCGTTTAATCTATGCCTGTTTGATCTTTTCCTGGAGATCATGTTGGGAAGGTGGTTTCTTGACCGCTACTGTATTCTTCATCATTGTCCAACTGTTTTCTATTGCATCTGGAGATGACCGAGCACATGGCTCTGAACACCATTGTCCCATAGCCAGGTTTTCATGAGTTTTTTCAGTTCATTAGCTCCACTCTTCAGCCAGATAGGCTAGAACTAAATAGTGACATCATTGTTTTGTGCACGGCAAGCACTATAATACATATCATATGTTGTCTTATAAAACTTTTGTCCACCACACTGCCTTGGAAAAAAATCATAATCATAATAATAATTAATTTTTAAAAATTACAGTTGGATTTAAATAAGCAAATCCTTAAGTACCTTTGATTGGATAATTACTGCAGTGATTAATAAGATTCAGCTGGCAACAATTATTGTAAACCTAACTGATGCAATGAGAGATTTTTCATTTTAAAAAAACAACCATATTGAAAGACATATCCCGTGATCATAAAAAAAGGTTATTGGTCTTGATCAAGCAAAGAAAACAACTAAAGAGATTGCTGAGATGACTGGAATAGTTTTTAATTTTTTGAGGGGGCACGAGAGCGATGTTTTATTGGATCATGAACCATTTGCCTGACCACCAGTTTTGGCAGCATTTTCCAGGCTAGCTAATTAGAAAATGTTAATACAAACACGTATTTCCCGTATAAGTCTGTTTATTTGAGACATCTGGAACTTCGGTTTAAACGTCGGAGTTTTTTGCAATGGCATTTCTGTTCACACTGTACAAAAATTATGATGTAAATGCAAAGTTATTTAATTAACAAAAAAAGTTAAATTGGTTTGATTTTGTGACAGTGAAAAAAGTAATAGTAATGCTGCAATCCTGTTTGCTTTTTTTGGATGTGGGATGGGTGTTGAGTGTTTAATTATGCATGTTATAATCCATGTTGGCTGTCATTATGATTACATTTGGCCGAAAAAAACTGTAATCATCAGAAAATTTTAATTGCATAACAGTTTGAGTTTACTCACTTTAATTCATGAGAAAGTGGATAATAATAAGAGAACATTTCAACACATTGGTAAATAAGCACATTTACCATTTCCATGTGGCATGCAGACTAGCTCTTAAGTAGGTAGAAAGTCTTTAAAACTCAAGACTCCTTAAGAGATCATCTTCAGGATGACTTTAGTATGATGACTTTAGGAAATGAATCTGGTATATTTACATTTTTAGAGCTTTATTTGGCCCTAAAGGCATCCCCAGTTGCTCTCTAGTTCAGAAGAAGTCCTGCCATCCCACCGAATCTGAATTATATTAATACAAGGGGCGTATTAAGTCTAACCAGGACTTTTCAGGACTTTAACAGGATCTATGAAACTACACTAATGCACTTATTCCAGTGTTTCACTAGTCCTTGGATACTATCAAGCTGTCAAGATTTCCCAGAGCCATGAACAGACTGCTTGCTTCACGCTGGCCACCCAGGAACTCCTTTAATGGCCCAAAAATTGAAGAAAATCATTGGATCAAGGCTAATACTATATGGGAAGATGCAGCAAAAACTCCAAACCAAGTTTTTGTAGTGTGCAAGTGGTCTTCATGAATCAATGTGTGTACAGTTCCCACAGAGAGATGAGTCTCTTCCTCAAGTTGTTGACGAGTTATAAATTAATTTTCAAGGAACTGGTCTTCTACTTGCTTGTTAACAGGATTGACTGCAGTGGGCTCTGAGCCACGTCAACCAGGATTGTCATTCATGTACATACAGACATGCAGCCTTCTTTAAAACGTTTTTGCCATTCAAATGTCTCATCACCGTACTGTGCTTAAAGTTTTCCGTAAATGACAACTGGTTGCACACCTTCATTCCGAAGAAATTTCATCACATGTCCCAACTTGACTTGAATGCCCCTCATATGTGAGAAAGCCACAAATACAAAAGGACAAAGAAATATATCCAAGGAATCATATCGGACTGAAAAATTAAGAAATTAATTTAAATTTGCCACCATGCCAATTCAAGCATCAATATTAAAATATATCAGGTTAGCATATGGAGGTATAATTTAATGAAACATTAATGGTGCTTCCCATGATAAGGTAAGCAACACCCAGTGCCAGCCATGAACTATTTAGATAATTATATTAAAATTAAAGTATTTTATTAACTATTATTTTAATATAGAGGTCTGTGGTGTTTTTTTTTTTTAAATCATCCAGTCCATCAGAATGCTAATGCGTTCCTGTTCTCATTACAGCACTGCTACATGAGCTGGCAATCATGTAAATGGTGGGTCATGTGCTGTGGCAGAAAGACAATGCAGGAACCATGGAGAGGCTGACACAAACAAAAAGATCCCAACACATCAACTCCTCCTCTCCTTATAGCTTAGTATTATCATCATTATCTCACTCACTGATGTTCAAGAAAGCTGCAGGGTCTAGGAGAGTAAGAAACACGTAAAACTTCCTCCCACCATTGCAGTCTTGTCCAACCCTCATCCTTCCAGCTCACTGATTCCCACGCCACTTTTGCCTGTCATTCAAGCTGAGTGACACATAAAACACCACGGCACCCCTGAGATCATCATGACAACAACGTGATGGCTTGACAGTGGTCCAGGGATTATTGCTTTTCTTTAGGATCAAACAGCATGTCTGGTTTCCTACAGTGTGGAGGAATTTTGTTTTTAAGAAAAGGAACAAAAAACATGATCATTGACTAAATGCTGTATAATATGACATTCCTGGATGGCAGTGAGTCATTCTGACCGTGCTGTAATAGGTTTCGACTGTGTGAGCAGAAAGTTGGTAGGAATAGCTGGTTAATTTATAAACATATACTACTCACAATAAATTAGAGATATTGTTATTTACATGAGTGCTTTGCCTATTTGTGAATTTCTGAATTTGAATGAAATAAGTAAAGTTCCCTTTGACATTACTAATAATGTATGAGAAGAAACACCAGTTTCATTGGGTTAATATTTATTACCCCCAAAATTTAGACAATAACAGGGATAACCCCAAATAACCAAAAATGAAAATGTCAGTAGCGAGTGTTTCCACCATTTGCCGCGAATGAAAACTTGACAGCGACGTCTCGGCTCCTCACTAGCCTCATGATGTTGTTCTGAGGCGATGCGTTCCTCCTCTCTTCCACAAGTGCTACACGCAGGTCTGCCAGGTCACGTGGGGGTGGGGTACGATCATCCAGTCTCTGCTTCAACTGATCCCAGACGTGCTCTATGGGGTTCAGGTCAGGGGACATTGATGGCCAGACCATATGAGGCACTCCAACTTCCTGAAGTCGAGCTGTGATAATTCTGCCACAATGTGGTGGAGCATCATCATCCATGAACAGAAAGTTGGGGGTGTGCTGGCGGAATTGGGGGATAATAATGGGTTCTATGATGATCTGTGAGGTAAGAACGTGCAGTGACTGAGCCATGTACAATAACATGGTCTTGTGTCCACTGCAAACGTTCATGGCGGTGTCTTGGTGTCAGTGGAGGCACCTGCAACGGTCGTCTGGCATTCAAGCCAAAGCGGTGGGTTGGTTGAGAATGGTGAGTGTGTAGGTCCGTAGGTACAAACCAATCAGCACAGAGAGCAAGTCTTGCAAACTGAAGTCATAGAGCAAGAGAGTCTAAAATAGGAAATATTGTTGACTTGAATTGTCAGTGAAAATTATAAACTATATTAAAGTTATAATATTATATATTTTTTAATCGTCCTGTTAGCTTAGGGTGGATAGAACAATATAAATACCAGGCGTGTCCGCTAATTACTCAGGTAGCTCTTACTGTATATATAAAAATGATAGCAGCACTGGGTGGGTGTGACTTGAAGTCTGAGTATAATACCCAGAGTTAACTGAGGAATTAACTGGCACACCTGATATATAAGTTTACTATTTCTGTGCTCACACATGCCTTTAAAGTAAAACAGAAAGCTAGAAATTGCTTAGCTAGGTGTGCTAGTTCACTACTAACCTGTTTAACTGCTGTACACTGATCTGCCCAAACAATACAATGCAAAACCTTAAGCACAGTATTGTGGGGAGAGGCCTCCACGGATCGGACAAGTTTGTCCGGCACATCACATGGGTGCTGGCACAGATTAGGATTTGGGGAGGTTGGAGGCCAGGTCGATGACCCGTCTGCAGCGGGCTATGGTGCAGCAGGTGTTCTGTTGCCTTTCTATTGTGGCCAGCATTGAGCGTTTTAGCGATATGTTCTGCACTGATTTTGCGCGGGAATCGGACCAGACAGGCATTTGTTGGGTGAGCTTTAGGGACCCATGATCCTGTCACCAGTTTACTGGTATATAATTGTTATTCAAAGTCAATGTGTTTATGTTATGCGTTATGGCTTATTGGTGTATTGGCTGTTGTATTGACAAATAACACCTACTTTCACTCTCACACTCACTCATAGCCAATGTGATCTGATCCATATAAAGACTCAATTTTCCTTATATCCTAAAAAAAAGAGGATATGAGCCTGGGATAAAAAGCCAGTGACTCTATGAATGAGATTTTGCAGTGTTTACAGTTATCCTTATCCCTACATGACTTTTCTCACCAGTGTAGCCAACAACGCTGGGCACTCTGCCTGTATTCAATCCATTCTCATGTGTGCCAGGACCAGACAACAAAACTAGATGGTCAACTGCCTTGTCTGGCCCAAAGCTCTAGTGAAAAGGAAGAATGCACCATGCTAAATGTGCTTTCTAAAAAGATAGGACAGTTGAATGGAACCGAACTGGGGTCACAAGGCCTTTGGCATGTGGAGACTGATGCTGTCCACTGTTGTGAAAAGGCTTTGGCTGTGGGTGGGTAGAAACAATAGCTCTGCCGGCCACAAAGTCACAGGCATGGGTGTTTAATGAAGTAAGTGATTTAAGAACTGGCTCTAAACTTAAGGCAAACCTTGAGGCTTTCCATGACTTAAAAAATATCCACATCATCTCTCTCTCTCTCTCTCTCTCTCTCTCTCTGTTTAATTCCAATAATTTCATTTGAAAGTTGTCTATGCCTCATCTGTTCATTTTAGCATTATACAACTGTACCAACTACATTCATGCTCGTCCACTCTTAAAAGCCAAGGGCAGTATTTTGGAAAATATGTGCAATCAAATGATTCCATCATACTGTCTAGTCTGTTGACTCTATAAGGCAAGGCTTCTATACTTAATAAAATAAGAATGCAAGGCCTGCATGGTCTGCAAACCTTTTCTCCTCCATTAACTTGAGGGGGTGTATCTTTATAAAATCAAAAGGCTGAGCGAGACAGCGAGACACAGTGAGGCGGTGGAAAGATGTAGAAGTGATGGATGAAGGACGTCTGGGCCCTCTCCAAGGGGATCACGCCATCACTGCACACCTCCATTAAGTGAGAGAGGAGAAGGCTTAAGAGAGGCTGACAGGAGATGAGCTAATCTCTTCTAACTAACAGCTGGTCCTCACTCAAGGGAACAAACTTTGAAACCTTGGACATAAGGCTGTGGGTTAGCTTCTGTACTTCATTATTCGGCATATGAATTTGGTTTGTGAAAAAAATGATAGAAGAGGGATTTCATATTTCATGCATGTCACAAAATGCCTGTGTGTGAATTTTAATTTATAGTAATGCTGTATGTTACCAATAAAATTAATATCAATCTAAATGTTGGAGTTAAAAACAATGAGACATCAAACAATTGAGACGTGGATTAACTTGTGGGCTTTGCCCAAAAGGTTACATATAAAACCTATGCCTGAGGCACCGTAACTAGGGTTAGCTAACTGTTGTCTTCTTGGAAAATCTTTAAAAATTAATCGTTCTACTTTTAGCCATTTTTTTCTATACAGGTATCAAAAAGAGAACCAAATAGAATCATTTGGATGTCATTTTATCTCAGGTGAAATGCATTATAGACCGATACAGTCCAGACCCCGACCTGGGAGGTTAGGGGTTAAGTGTTTTACTCAAGCACCCAGCGGTGCTTCTTTTACATTCTTTAGATCACAAGTTTAGAAGATGAATAACTCAGCTACACCTGGTACATGCGACTGTACACACTGTACTGTATGATCTCCATAGTTCAAGTTTATTAATGACCTTGTATAGTGTTTTCCTATTAGAAATGAACAGTATGCTCTGGTACTATAATCTGTTTTTCATGTTTTCCTATAGAACACAACACACTGAAAAA